>BLKR01005830.1:0-71316 GCA_011170035.1 Teleogryllus occipitalis
ATGTCCGCTGCTCGCTCCGGGCCACTTGCCACCTCCGCCTCTTCCTCCGAACATACGAGTATATATAATATTAGTATTAATATTGTGACCTCCTATTCTGATCTGGGAGTAATAACAGGTCACATTTGCTTTCCACCCAGCTCCACATTTGCTTTCTCGTAACGTTTAAATACCCGCGCGCAATGAATGAAAGAGTCGAGTTCCCGGCAGAACGGAAATGAAGTTGCGACAACCACTGATGGGAAGCGCTCCGATCGCGTTAGCACCTGGATCGACATTCCGTTACATCGCGTCCAGGAAAAGGAGATTCGCTGTCAGGATTCATCAGCTCCTAATAAGGAGTTTTTTTTTAATTTCTTTGTTTGAATACATTTGGGATTTGTGAGTAAGGAAAAAATTACTCAAATAAATTCCAAAAAGCCAAATGGATTGAATGGGTGTCCACATACCCTGAGCTGAAGTCTGGTCGCACAAAGCTAAACAGAGGGGAAAAAAATGTTCACCAGTGGGAGACTGTGGATTGCGACAGATGCACAAATAGAATGATTTGTCGCCGGAGCATGAAGATATCACAATGTTATTCAAGTAAGATCGCTGTAATTGAGAACTATAAAAGAAGGGAGGGGAAAATTCTTAGGATGTGAAAGTCTTCAGTCTTTCTTAAAATATAAGTAACTGTGTAAGGCTGATGATAAATCCACTACTCTCACAAAAAGTAAATAGATTGAGTTTGTTTCATGAAAGTAAGAAAAGTGTTTAAAGATTAGATCCGTTAAATTCTTCTGAGGTGGTTAAGTTGTGTGAATTGTAAATTCTGATGTGTGTGTACAAATGATTTAGGAAGTAATTAAGTTGAATTTACCACATGAATATCAATAGTTATAGTTTAAGATTAAATTACAGTTACATTACTCTTTTTTGTAGAAGAGTAAAATTTTTCGTGCAATTGTCTTGTACATGAGATGTCTGATAAATATAGGATGATTCTGAAAATGTGACATAGGACATGTAGAATAAGAAATTAAGTAAATTTAGGGTTTTCTTTGTGTAGATTCATTTTTTAGTGACCGGAAAGCCATACAATTCGCGTTATTGTGTTTAATGAAGAACAATTTTAGGTTTTTGATATGGTGTAGTTAACCTATTTTTGTAAGATTGTGATTTTGGAGAATACCGTAAAATGTACAGGGGTATTCATGAATTTAGTGCTGGTAGAGTTAAAACGAACCCTTGATCCTAAAACCTAATTTAAATATGCCTGAATCACATCTCAAATAGGGAAAATGTTATTTACACATAAAATGTAGCCACAATTAAATAAATGTGTTTGATTATCACATGTAGTGTTTGGATTATTTCACGATTCATACAGGCCACCCATGCAACATACGAAATGACATTATGGGCCACCCAAGCATTAATAACAATACGAAATGTGTTTAACACTAAATATGGTTGTGTTTGGATAATTTCATGAGTTGAGGCTCGATGGGATAGACATCCAATAAGAAGTTTGAAATGAAATTATACGATTTCTACAGTACTATACAGCGTACTATAGCGTACTACAGCGTACTATACGAAATCAGTGCCAATCGGCCCACTTATTATGTAGCTTTGTGGAATTCTGCCAAAAGAGTGCGGAGTCACTGCTACCAACCAAAATTTCTTTGCGGTTGCAAGCAAACCTCCGATTTCTCATTAATCCATCCCGATATCATAAGTTCCCTCGTAGCACAAACACAACACTGCCACATTAGACAACATAGGTGTTCTACTTAGTTCTTGCGTGTCAACTCTCACACATGAAGTACGAGTTTCATGGCTTCCGTAAAGAAATTAACGTGTGCTTGAAATGAATGTGTAAACAACGTGTGCTGAATGCAGAATAATTTCTATTTCAGCAGCCCATAAATGTACTAATGGAGTGTTTTCTGTTCGAAAGAAGTGTTCTCTGAACGTGTGCGGCGTTGAAATATACCTCGAATGTGAGGAAAGTGCCACAACAGAGGGGAAGCATATGTGTAGTATGAATGCAATGTATGGAAGTGATCACGTTGTGTGTTTTATGTGTCCAAATCCTTTTAAACGAAGTGTACAGGAAGTATGAATAAATAGATGGGAGCATATTCCGCTAGGTTGCCTTGGCTGAATCCTGCATGTCAACTGCCACGACACGATTGAATGTAAAAGTTTAACTTATAAAAGTCGCAGAAAAAGTACCGTATGAAACTCGATGTAATGGGTATTAACACACTCGTGTGAAGTTAACGATACTCGTTCGTTCCTCGCACGTATCGTAATATCACACTCGTGTATTAATACCCATCATTACATCATCGTTTCATAATGTACTGTTATACATTTTTGAGGTGTGCAGGTCGCGCATCGCGTTTCTCTTGAAACGTACCCAGGAGTTGCTAAACATGACAGCAAACTGTACGACAGCTACTCGTCGAAAATCGCAAAATTCGCTTTTTCCAGCACACACTGCTCAAATGTGTCGCAGGGAGAGAGCCATAAAAATCCTAAATAAATGCAAGCGCAGCTGGTACTTACAAATGTGCTAACTGCCGTATACATGCAGGCCCCTGTTAATCCCACCTTGGACTTGCAAATGTACTCCAATTAAAGTATAACCCCGATGGAAGGAAGGATACAATTACACTCACGCATTCTCGGTGGTTGCCATCCGATCTGCACGCCGTCATACGTAAATTGTGCACATTATTTTACTGTTATTTCTGGTGTTATTATTTTCGTTGAAAATTCATGATCTTAGGTGGTGTATATTTCGTGATTTTTTCCCAAACTTCCGTCATTCTAAACTCATTCATTTAACTTTTTAAACAGCGAACGCCGTCCAGGTAATTTAGAAGTAAAAACCGGTAAAATAATTATAGGACATCCTTATTCATTTGTACTTCTCTAATGGCGCAAACATGAATAATTCAACCACAGGGGAAGTGGTCTAGAAGAATTGTGCCATTCCTGTGATGAGTATATGAACCAAAGAAGCCAGATAAGTATTCCTCACAAAGTGGACATGTAGCATGTAAAAATTAATTAAAATCACCTTTTTGTTAATGCACACTCATCTTTTTGGTAGCAACGAATTTTGCCTCTTGATAGTCAATCGAAACTCACTGAGACAATTACAAAATAATCGTTTTAATTATTTTATCCATCTTTACATAAAATATGTAGTTTCTATTATTAAATATTTAACAATATGTATTTTAACCCAGCAATATTAACAAATTTGTTAAAAAAAGTAAAATTTGTATCAAATTGCAACCACGCAGTGAAATAAACAGTAAAGCCTCTTTAAATACTATGTTTTGGTTTTACGTTCAAGAAACTGGTTTTGCAGTGATTTGTCATTAGCATTTAAAATTAAATAATTATAGGCGGTGTCGCTGCCAACAATATTATTTATTAAGAGACCAGCTTTCGATGGCGTAGCCATCATCGTCAGATTCCTGCTGGTTGTTCATAATTATTTCGTTCAGGAACAAGGACCAATACTTTTGTGGAATCAATCACTGGAAAGCATTCTACATACAGGATAAAGTCCCCTAGTGTGGAATACGTTCCTAATGAGAAATACCGAAGTATCGGACCTGTATATAGCGGACGTCTCAAGACAAAATTTGAGGAGTGCTTTGAAGAGACCTCTGATTGAGCGTAGATAATGTTTTTGAGTTGAAGCTCTTGACTGAAGTGGCAGAGAGTATTTCCTTCAGAGCGTCAACAAAAATATTGGAGCAATAAAGAAAACAATTGTTGCTACCCGTGTGCCTAAATATTAGAATAATTATCTATATTGCACGTGATAGTTGTATATCTAAGGAAAAATCACAGAATATATAAAGAACATTATTGCATATTTTGACTGCGAAACAGCCTGAAAGCAATATGGCCGCTATGTCACTAATGTGGAGTACGAGCTGCTGCTGTTTGTAAAATATAAATGGTTCTTTTGACTGTATACATTGTACATTTTGACTGTATACACTGTAAGTTTCATTTCCTAACATATTAATGTTCACATTCACTATCGCACTGTGGAGGTCCAAGAGCTGGACTGATTAGATTCAGTGTCAGAAGTGTAAGAACCGGGCTCTTGTCCCGTGAGCAGGTTACCCAAAAAATAATTTCTTCTGCAGGAACCATCTGTAATATTAAATGAAATATGTATTTTTGCTTAAATAAACGCTCTTCACTACGTTAATGCATTTATTATTTCCTAAGAAAACATTCACTATTCCACTATAGGAAGAGGGTACACCTAATACGGAATATATGCAGACATTTTTTAATTACAAAATATCGTGAATTTCTATTAGATTTAAGAGAATAATGTTAACTACACGTCTTTGTAAATGGCTAGTTTAAGTAATTATCTACACTAGTCCACAAATTTGCGCTTCTTTGTAAAGTTGTAGATGAAAATGTAACAGGTGGTGCTACAGAATGGCACAGACTTTCTCGTAGTAAAGTTTTCTAATTTCCTTCGTGTGGGCTAGTTTTACGGTCATGCCGCTATCTCTTGGCGGCTGCCATCTATCGCCGCCCAAAACACGCTTTTTTTTTTTTAAAAAAAATTCTCAATTTTTCGCTTTCCTAGTGGCAGTTTCGAAATGTTACTTTTAAAATATTAAGGAAGGTAACACCTCGTCATATATGGAAATTTTCGTTGAAAATTTTTTTAGCCATTTTTAAATATATGGTGTTTAAGCGTTACTACAAATGCGAAATTTAAAGCTCTTTTTTACAGAAAATTTTTGAGTTTTCGAAAAACTTCATTTTAAGTCATTTAAAGCCCTTCCACTCTCAAATGAAATAATGTATACAAATTGCTGGAAATGTGCATATTATCGGCGTGAGAGATAATTAAAAAAATACTTTTGTGTAATTTTTTAAAAAGAATACAGCAAAATGAACTTTATAAACATATTATAACATATTATGTAAAATTAAACAGTGCAATTAGCACTAACCATCGGAAAAGTTCGAAGAAAGATTTGGAGCAATTTTTGAAAAAATTGCATTTGAGCGTTTCTGAAAAAGCGAAATTTTGACCTCATTTTAACAGAAAATGTTGAGTTTTCGAGAAACTTTAAAGGATATAATTTAATTCGCATGTGCTCATAAATGTAATAATGAGAACAAATCGTCTCTCATGTAAATATTACTGACGTGAGATACAAGTAAAAAAACTATATTATAATTTAAAAAAGGAATAGAGACATGTGGCGTCTATGTTATCTTATAGATTGTATTGAGCACTATCCCTACCAAAAGTTCAAAGGAAAAATTTGGAGCTGTTTTTGAGAAAATCATGTTTTTTGTTGAAAATCTCTATTTTTTAAAATTGCAAATACTAGCGCCAAATATTCCGCGAAAACTACCAAAATTTTCAATAAAATGTACATTACCTTAATGAAAGAACTAATTACGGGCAACAAATTTCATGTGAAGGAAAAATCTCTACCTTTAATTTTGTATTTGTAGGAAAACACCGAATAACTTTTGCTATTTTCGAAAATTCAGAGTTAACTGTGAATATCCTATCTACGCCACCTTTATAAGTGTATTTTACTCTATTGTTATAAAAAATGTAAAGAAAAAAATTTGGAGACTTTTTGAGAAAATTTTGAGTGTACGGACGGATGGAACTAGATTTATCCACTTTTTCGTTGTCAGGGCCAAGCAATGAATTTTTTTCTATAAAAAATCCGCCGTTTTTTTCGCGTAGCATTATATAACTTTCCCTATTGAGATATACAAAATTTCTCTACATTAATATCTGGCAAAGATCTTAGCGTCCGGCTTGCTGGGTCAATGGGTCACGATATATTATAATCATTATTACCTTTATAATGGATTATAGGATCCGCTGACTATACAGCACAGCTGGGAATCTGAAATAGAATGATTCTATTCCTAGTCCATTACTGTTTGGATTGACTAAATGAAAGATCACTTTCTTTTCTAAAGAACAAAATTTAACAAAGTTTATTGTTAACTTTTTAGCAAACAATTTAGTGAATGTAATAAAATAATTTGATATTATGCCTTTGATCAAGATATCTTTGAATTTACAATTTTATATCGCGGTTAACTTATCTATTCTTCGTTGATGTCCCTCGTAGACTTCTCAGTCGAAATATCTTGCGAGCTTGCCGTAGTCCAAAGTCCCAAGAAATCCTCTTCTGCCCCTATCCAAGCTGGTCTCAAACTATCAAAATTATCAATCCCGATTACGTCCTATGACATAGTCCCGAAATCTATTACTCGATTACCACTCCCGACAAAGTCCCAATTTATGCATCAATATTACTTCCACATGCAATATCTGCAATATCATTTACTGTCCTTAAAATTTCACGATCTGATAATCCGATTCTCACTATCTGTATTATACTCGTTCCCTCTCACGAACCTGCGATCAGTTCAGAAACGCGATGCCGATCAGAATGAAATCTTCCTGCATGATTCACCCCTCGAAGGCTTCGTATTAAACTACCTTCCTCTTTTTTTTATAACATTTGACCGTCCTTCTCTCACCCAGCCAATCCATACGTTCGTTATATTTTGGGGTAGCTGACATTTCGATCGTCTAAACTTCTTCGCCCATTCCCAAATTTTCTACTTTCGGCATCCAGCCACCTCTTAATGCATTTACAAAAAACAAAAACTACATTGTTTATTCACGGTCGTTGCTAAGCCCATGCTCTCGTGATATTTCCTAATGCATGTTCCACCATATAGTCTACAAATAAATGTTAGTTTATTTTCATGTGACATATCGGTATGTCACACTATACTATGTATATTACTCCGTATATACGTACGTATAAGAGAAAGTAACTAGTATTCCATATTTGGGCCCTTTACCTATTAGTGAAATTACTTTTACATATCTACGCCTACTTAAAAAAAGTTTGCCCTTGTGCTTTATTGATTTTCATTGAAAAAAACATTTATGGGTCAACTGAAGTCTCTTGAAATGAATCGGGCAGTTTCTGGGTATTATTGGAATTCTTTGTATAAACAATTTTTCTCCTCTGGCGCAGCCGGTAAAGATAACAGGTTCACTTAATATACTATTTCGTTGTAATACAGTGACTCTCAAACGGATTGTATTTCAAAGTTTTTGGTAGGTTTACTTTTCTAAGCAATATAACTCCGTTTTTTGGCTGTATGGCACGACGGCTCACACTAATAATGTTTAAAAGTTCATCTGGATAGTGGACTCCCTCTTCTTGGCTGCACATTGTATCAATAGGTAACCGTCATTTATTATGACTTGTACATGTTATTACGTCTCGCAGAATTTAATATAATTCATTAGAATAGCATTAATATCATTTATTTTATTATTTTTCGGTACTAAAATTGACCTCTTGCGCAACCAACAATCCTCGTTTGAGTTAAGATGTCCGAATGTATATCTTTGGTTAATAAGTAGTATTTTTCGACAACTTCGCGAAGAGTTATCGGTAAAATAATTACCTTTATACCATTATTGCCGCCGCTGGGATGACTCATGAGCAGCATTCTAGCTTCCCGTGCTGTGTTCCCGGGTTCGATTCACGGTCGAGGCAAAAATACTTGTAGCATTACTTTAAGATCGTCCCAGTTTCGAAAAAAAAGCTCAAGCAGGCGGATCTTGCTAGTTACAGAGAAGAGAATACGTCATGACGTGTTCGCGTCATGTCGCTCTTACCCCCAAGCATGGGTATTTAACTAGGCCCAGGCGTGGGGGACACCGATAGCTGACCGGCGAACTCAGACTACGGACCCAATAACGTCAAATACATACCATTCTTTTCAAGTTTCCTCTCTTCAAAATAAAAACAAAAATAAAATAAAATAAAATAAAATAAAATAAAAAGGGGAATAATTCACTTCCGGCAATGGCTCTCCTGATTCCTTTTAGACGTAACTATTGAACATATTTCAATATCACTGATATTTTAATGCATTCTGCAATTTCATCTGGCCGCGTCCTTCTATTAACAACAGTTAATATGTTAGGTATAATATTTTACCTCTTTGATTGTATTTACAACTACCGGACAATGAATATTCAATTTAGTCAGTAATTATTGTTACTTTAAACAAGTGTGCTGTTTTACTACCTAGCAACAATCACCCTTATAGCAATTGAAGCGTGTTTGCAATCTTCGTTTCTTTTGTGATTTTCGACAAAATCAAATTAATAAATGTTTTGCCTGTATCGTTTGGTGTATTAAAAATACTGCAAGCGGCAGTATCAACGCTTTCCATTTTTGTTCATAAAGTCGCGTTTGCTTGTTTTTGTTTGTTTGTTTGTTTGTTTTGTTGTTGTTTTTTTTGCGACATTTTCTTTCAAACGGCTCCAAATTTTGGTAGAAAATGTGCTTGTAAGACGAGATTTTACCCTTTTGTAATATTCGTAAGGTCATATTTCAATCCTACTATCATGGATCCAAAATATTGAAAAAACGCGAAAAAAAATGTTTTAAGCGCCAATAGATGGCAGCTGAGAAGAGGGTGGGGCAAAACCGAGAAGATAGCCCTGATTGAAGGAAACGTACTAGTACGAGAAAGTCTGTGCCAAGTGTGTTCTGTAGTTACTTTGTCGTATATGTTCTTATTATATGGAATAATATAGAATAGAGAAAGTTACAAAATGCTGGGGGAAATCGATTTCGAAATTTCAACAGAAATATAGGTTTTGGGGTCTCCTGAAACCGAAAAAAAGTTGCTTTCAAAACTTCCGTCATTCTCCCTATCGATGGGGCCCGATTCAAAGCTCTGCGATTTTGAAACACATTCTTTAAATTTTGGTGATACTTTTTCGTGAAAATCCTGGCACGTTTCAAATTTTTCTTAATGCTAAAGAAACCTGTCATTATTGCTATGGCAACGAATGCTGTGAAATGTTACACAATGCAATAGTGAAAAAAACTTTTTTTCGCTAAATTAGGCGTTCTTTATGTATTTCTGCATCCTGAACTCGAAAATGATACACGTAACATCGTGTTACCCAGTTTTGACACAAATCGTATACTTTGCCAATGTATATGTGACACATTGAAGTAGTATATGTGACACATTGAAGTAGTATATATGACACATATATTTGGCACACAAATCATGCTGAAGTGGAATATGAGTTGTAAACAACGCCTTATTGAAATATCCTCACAGTGAACAGATGCGTACAGAGAATGTGAGGCAAAACATGAACTAACCTCGCTCATTCCGTACTTTCTTAGTTGTCGTGGCATGGTCCCTGCTTTTCGTCTCATACGGTATTTCAGAATGTTTACTGTGAAACATCCAACGGTAATCGTTCATCACCCAAATATCCTAAGTTCCCTGGTATTGTCATTCCATGCCCTTAAAATCTGTAACTGATCACCCTGATGTAATCTTTCACCCTGTTCCTCACACACAGCAAATACTCGTACTCAGTAGACGATACAGGACACTTTGAATCTTTCTCATACTTTTAATGGGAGACAACTGCTCTCTAGCAAATCTAGTGACGTGACCTGGAAAATGAGCAACTAATTCAAATTTTAATACATGTACAATAACTTCGTAATGACTCTGCGAAACGTAAGTAAACATAATCGTAAGTAAAGTAAAATTCTTTCAAACTTATACACTTCGTACTTGATATCACAATAGTTATGATGACTTCTGAATCAATGACCTCTATCTCGATCAGGTTTTTCGTCCATTTTCCGTGATCCTTTACGCAAATGCTGAGATGGCCCCTTGTTTTGCATCTGAACATAAATTTAACTTCATTATCTGTGCACATCTTCTAGAATTCAGTAGGAAATACAGTTATTCAAATTATCGTTTTCCATGCTGTCGCGGAAGGAAGTATTATTTCAACACCAATATTCTTGAAAATAAATACATGCTGCACTTTAATGCAGTTTGATGAAGAGAGATTAGCACACAATAGTTGAAATATTGGAAGTACATAATTTAGATATTTAGGTATTTATTTAGTCAAAAACAGTCAATAACTGTATGTGACGTATGGGGGAGAAAATCATCAGCGCACGCTTCCTTGAGTTTCAGAATCCCTTCCCAACAATTTAACTATCAATAGTTGAAAGATGAAATAATAATAATAATAATAATAATAATAATAATAATAATAATAATAATAATAATAATAAAATTTAAAAAGCGAGAGATTAACATTTCAAAAACTAGATATTTTCGTTTCCGACTTATAGAAAACTTATTTATAACGGTAAATGAACTGCAGATTAAATTTTTCTGTATTGCTAATAAAATAGAAACTCGCCCTAAGCTCTACCACCACTACAAGCAAAAGGAAAGCTCAACAAAACGTGCGCATAGTGAAGCTACATTTACGTCCAGATGCAAATCAAGGGGCCATCTCAGTATTTGCTCAATGGATCAGGGAAACTGGACAAAAACCCGATCGAGATGGGGGTCATTGACCCGGAAGCTGAAGTACATTACTTGTTACAGGCATTTAAGTCTTTTTTTAAATTATACAATGCAAATGTAAACTAATTCATTGTACCATATCATTCTTTTCTTAAAGTAAACATTATTTTTCTTTTAGATGATTAGTATAGTCTCTAATTGTAAAGAAACAGTTATGCAGCGGAAAATATTTTACTTTTAACTTAAATTTGTGTACCGACTTTAATTGTTTAATGTCATCTGGCAATGCGTTGTAAAGTAATGTTCATGGATTGTATGTGGATTTCTTGTAGTGAGCTGTTGATACTGACACTTGATGAACATGATTTCTACGTCCAGTGTTGTAACTATAAATATCAGTATTACATGAAAATAAGTTCCCACCGTTAAGTAAGTCAGTTTTGACAAATACTACAGACTCATAAATAAATAGGCAAGGCAATGGTAAGATTCCAAGCTCAATGAAAAGAGGCTTCCACGGATCACGTGGATGGGATTTTTTCATTATTCGGATAATTTTCTTTTGCAATCTAAATATCTGGGCACTAAAGGATGAGCTTCCCCAGAATATTATGCCATATCTCAGGCGGGAATGTACATTTGCAAAATACACGCAACGAGCTGCATGAAGGCTGACAATTAGAATGAATTCTGAATGCATAACATAATGAGCTTAATTTAGTGTTTAATTATGTTATATGTACATTCCATTTGAGGTTTGATTGAATTGAGAGACCTAGAAATTTTGTTACCTTAACATCAGCTAATTGCATATTGTTCATTTTCAATGGAGCATACTATTGCCGATTTGAAACGCAAAATTGTATTGAGACAGTTTTTCCTTCGTTAACTATTAATTTGTTATTACAAAACCAATTCGAAACTTCTGAAATTGTACTATTTATTGTTTCTTTTTTGAAAAGAACATTTGTATCAGCGACAAACAGAACTGTTCTTCCATTTTTAATAGATGAGGGTATACCGTTTACGTATAACAGAAAAAGGATATGTCCTAAGATCGAACCTTGTGGGACCTCATGTTCAATTGACAAAGAATTGGAAAGATAAGTAAATAATGTCCTTTCGTGCCAGTACGGTATTTCTACTCTTTGAGATCAATGTTGAAGGTACGAGGTTATCCAATCTAGGGCAATACCACGAATTCCATAAGAAGGTAATTTTGAGAGCAAGATGTTATGGTTAATAACGTCACAAGCTTTCGAAAGATCTAAAAAATCCCAATGGGTTCTTCATTTTTGTCCATTGATGAAGCAACAGCTTTAAGAAAA
Source organism: Teleogryllus occipitalis (assembly GCA_011170035.1). NCBI lineage: Eukaryota > Metazoa > Arthropoda > Insecta > Orthoptera > Gryllidae > Teleogryllus > Teleogryllus occipitalis. The sequence continues at coordinate 11,766 of BLKR01005830.1, forward strand.
AAAATGGCAGTTTCCGTAGATTTAGATTTTCTAAAACCGTGTTGTGAGTCTGAAAACGCTTTGTTTTTCCTGAGAAAGGTAATTCGCGAATAGAAAAGCGTCTCTAATATTTTTGAGAAAATTGACAAAAGAGAAATTGGCCGGTAATTTTGAATTTCATTTTTGTTCCCTTTTTTAAAAAGAAGCTTAATTTTTGCTGTTTTGAAAATATCTGGAAATATTCCTGTGCACAAGGAAGCATTGAAAATGTGAGTTAATGGGTGTATAATGGCAGGTCCACACGTTTTTAACACACAATCCGGAAATTCATCTAAACCACATGAATATTTTTTAGTTTACTGACTTTTCTGAGGATTTTGTTGGAAGAAGTTTCTGAAATAAACAACGTGCCGAAATTTTTTTGAAAAGCATATGATGTTGAATTTTGTGGTTTTAGTCCCTTCGTGAGATCAGCCGCAATTCTAGAAAAGTGTTGGTTGAAGAAATTTGTAACTTTTTCTGAATTACTTGTTTCTCTTTCATTATCCTTTTAAATAACATTCTCTACGAAAAATCGTGATGACGTTCCACATTGCTTTAGTTTTGTTTCTAGCGTTCAAAATATCCTCATTGTTTTTCATTATTTTTGCCTGAACTATTATTTTCTTTAAAATTCTTTTATAGTAGACATGGAAACCGGGTGATACGTTAAGATGTTTAGAAATAAAGTAGAGCGTACGTTTGTTTTCACACGATTGGCCATATAAGTATTATCGTTTTAATAAAGTAGAGCGTACGTTTGTTTTTACACAATCTGCGATATAAGCATTATCGTTTTATATAACTGTAACAAATAATAAGAGAAAGTATACACTATGGTGTGGTACCACTGCAATATTGGTAGAGATGACGAGGATTGTCATATAAGCCGTACGCGTACAAAAACTGGGATAATGAGACAATGTGTTGTGCCGGTCCCCTTGTCTACAGTCCCCACACACGCACCCTCTGGTCCATAAAACTTAAATTGAGAAAACTGGTAGAGAATACTAATTTTAAATAAAAAGCCAAAAATCGTCAAATTCTTCAGTTTCACCTAACCTATTTTAGTGTGGACATGTGGAATTTGCTTGACTGGGAGTGTGTTGTCATCATGCATATCCACCGCGAGCAGTACTGAATATTTCTACGCCCTTCTTCATTAATATCTTTTTCTGTTATTTGTGAATTCTCTGGAATTATAACTACCTAAATTGTTATATTTCCTCCAAATAACTACAGGATCTAAATCCTACCTTTTACAAATTAATACAAAAACTTTCGTTATGTCACGCATTCGTTTCTGTTTCTTTGAAATTTTGATGTGATATTTTAAACGTCACATTTTTGTTAACAAGCAAATACGATATACAAATAACCGAAATTAACTTAGGAGAAAATAGAAATGATGAGTGTGATCTATATTTGACCTGTCTGTGAAATGATTTTTTTCATGTAAGAACAGAAGTAATGTCAGAAAGCACCCAAGTCATTTGTGCGCTTCTGATCTGGAGTAAGAATCTGAAAGAAGGCGAACAACCGTTGCGGCTTCGTAGTTCATAATGTACAATCATTTATACAATCCAGAAGGACTTTGCGGCATAGTCGCTCTAGCTACATGGTACTGGAGATAACAATCAGAGTTCCGCCTTCGTTGTTTGGGAAATTTTTCTTTGTGACACATTAGCGGCGATACACGACACGATCGTTGTCAATTCTAGGAATTGCTCTCGAAATAACGTTTTGCTCCTGTGCCGGGGCGCTATCGGTCAGGAAAGAGAAAGAGAAAAAGCCGCAATTGGGTAATGACTTCCACGTGATCCACATTAGCTCTTTTCTTTTCTTTCTTTTCCTTTCCCGCTCGAAATTCTCGGGAGACAGAACGAGGTCGCGGAGTGCATGGCGTGGAGCGGCGAGGGGCGGGGCGAGGCGCGAGAGGCGGACGGCGTCATTGCGAACTCCTTAGTGCAGGGCGCGCCAAAAGGGCGACCGGTTCAGGTGGCTAAGGGCATCGGTGGATTTCACTGCAGTGCCTCTGACCGGAAGGTCCTACGGTTCCAATCCCGTCGGTGACCGGATTTTTCTCTCTAGCTAATAGCTAGGTCGAATTCAGCCGCTGTCAAGGAGAATTCTAGAGGCTGAATACTCTGTTCTGTATTTTTCCGTGGTTTCTCCGATCAACACCAGGCGAATGCCGGAGTAGTACTCTAACAAACGGCCCACGGACCGCGCGCTATCTTTCCTTTCCCTTACTTGACCTTTTGCCCCTTTACACACACACACACACACACACACTTACACTAACATGCACTACACTACCACACATCCCGGGAGACCGGTCAGGAAGCTTGTCCCGGCTGGGGCGGTGCCCTGTGGAGAAAGATACGTGGTTGGGGAAAACCTTGCAAGCTGACGGGTACGTCGGCGCCGGATCTCGCTGTCCAGCGGGCGAAGATCACCACCACCTCCCGAGCAAAAAGCGTGCACTACTCTTACGGGACTGATGACCTTAACCGTTGACGCGCCCGAAATCACTAATCATTCAGTCAATCAAGCAGAAAAGTCAATCGGGAGCAAAGAGCAGCCACTAGTAGCAGTAGCAAAGCCACGGAGAGTCGAACTTCTCAGTTTAAAATGTATTTTATTTTATCAAACTGGAGAAAATGTAAGGTGTTTTCTTAGCCATTACGTTTTCAATTAGAAGATGAATCCAACAACGACCGGGAGCGGTAGCTCAGTACATCAACTGATGTCACTGCAGCGCCTCTGACCGGGAGGTCCTAGGTTCGAGTCCTGGCGGCGGCAGGATTTTCGACACTAGCTTGTCAGCTAGGTCGAATTCAGTCGCTGTCTCGAGGAGAATTCTAGCGGCCGGCTGCTCTGATCGGTAGTTTTCCGTGGTTTCTCCGATCAACACCAGGCGAATGCCGGAGCAGTACCCTAACAAACGGGCCACGGACCGCGCGCGATCTGTCCTTCCCATTCTTTGTCCTCTCCTCTCCCCTTACACACACACACTTACACTAACATGCACTACACTATCACATATCCCGGGAGACCGGTCGGGAGCTTAGAGCTTGTCCCGGCTGGAGCGGTGCCCCGCTGGTGGGAAAGTCCTGGTTAAGGGGTAACCTCACTAGCCGACGGTAGGTCGGCGCCGGATCTCGCCATTCGGCGGGGGAAGATCACCGCCATCTCCCGGGGGGAAACATGCACTACACTAACGGGACTAATGACCAGAGCAGTTTGCGCGCCCGGAAACACGAATAAATCAATCAATGAATCCAACGAGACATTACACGCTTGATTTTGTAGCATATGACATGCAGGCATATGAGGAACGTGCAGCAATTGTAATAGCTTGAAAACAAGTTCTTCGTGCCGTGTTAGTTATGGCTTACGCAGGTTCTTATTTTTACTTAGGTATTTAATGCCTCACATATTGGGATGTAATTAGTGAGTCATGAAAAGCCCTAATCCTGTATTGTTTTGCGTGATTCTTTTACAGGATTCAAATACAACTGCAATTGAATAAATGTGAATTAATTATGGAAACGCACACCGAATCCCTATGCAACTACGAACTTTTCGTTTATATAGTAACTCTTATATAAATATATTACACGATGTATAACAAATGAACTTTGTTATTTGAAACCGTTTTGCCGTAATTATTCGTTGAAATATCTTCCTTGATAGAATTGTTTAATTACTGTTGTCTAACGTCAAACCAGGTGAGAGCAATCATCCGAAGGCAAAGAGGTACGATATTTTGGTATTTGAACCAGCACGGTTCTGTGGGTGGCGTTTATGTACGAAACAGTCACAGAATGAAGCGAGTAGCAGCAGCGTGGATTGTCCGATGAATTTTACATATCAATCATTTTGTCCTTTACGTTTCTCATAGCGCTCCCGTTGGACCTCAGTGGTCCTCTGAGAGCCGGGAGCAACTGGCCTTGGCTCTAGGGACTGAAAAGATGGTGAGCCCGTAATGAAATAATCATGGTGAGCTTCAAGGTAAAACTTCTTTATTAGTACAGGCGTGCGCAGCCTAAATCGAGGGCAACTGCATTTCTGGGCCGTCTTGTCCATTAACCGTTTTTACTTTCTCGCCCTTACTTCGTAAGAAGAGGAAATATTATTATCGTGCGTCGCAAAAAGGCGAATTTTCGACAGAAAAGCTCTAATTACCGTGTTCTGGTAATGAAAAAGTGGATAAATCTTGTTAATTACTTCATCACGTCGTATTGCAGTGTACATATCTTGTGGATCCTTGATACCGAAAAATAGATTGACGACTAAACTTCTGTCTGTCGGTCCGTCCATCTGTCCTTCCGTCTGCCTGTAGTCAACGCTAGTGTCTAATTGTTCAGCCGATTTTCTCCAAAATTTATATATCTCTATCGATTTAAATGAACTCAAGGCCCTCTGAGTTTGAAATTGATATTTTGAGTTTGGGGGTTCTTTACAGGAAGCCTCAACAATATTTTCAAAATTTTCTGAAAAACAGTTCCAAATTTTTGGATTATATTTATTATTGTAACAACGTAATTTGTTACTAAGCATACACCATGATTGAAAGAAAATAATAACAAAATAAAAGGCTTTCATATCGATGTCCATGGTACTATAACCTTAAATGGTTGAGTGAAAGTAGAGTGATAAAAGGTCGAAGAGCTTTTTTGGAAATTTCAATAACATAATAAATATCGCTTTTGCACAAGCAATACTTACTTTATTACAGGATTCATGTCAATCTCCCTTGATTCAACTAGTTGTGCTAAAAGAGCACGTACTTTCCCAGCCGTATTTTTACTTAAAATTACGCAAAAAATATTCAAATTTTCGAAAAATTGTTCATGATCTTATTTCAAAATCTATCTTTAAAGAACAGAGTTCATTAAGGGAAAAAATCTCTTCTTTAATATTTTGGTTGTAAGAAGACCCCGATTTTTTTTAAATGTTGCAATTTTCGAAAAATCAGAGTTTTTAACGGACATTCACCATTCTCTTAAACGTCATTGACACTATCCAACAACAAAATTTAACGATGGAGCTTTAAAACGATGGAGCTCTTTTTTTTAAGTTGGAAAATGTCCCAGGAACTTCATGTAAAGTACCCCCAAAATTAAAATATCGGTTTCAAATTGAAAGGGGCCGCGACATCAGTCAGGTCGATTGGGGAATATCAATTTTGGAGAAAATCGGGAGAACAGTTTAGCCGCTAGCGTTGTTCATAGACGGACGGACACACGGACATTCGTTTTGCCGTCATTCAATTTTTCGGCATCAAGAACCCACAAAACATGGATTCTAGCTACACCACGAGTGAGAGGAAATTTTTTCTCTAAATTTAATAACTGGATTTATCCACTTTTGCGTTACCAGGGCCCTATAATAAGAGTTTTCTGCCGAAAATTCGCTGTTTTTTCGCCCAGCATGATACAACTTTCTCTTTACTCCGTAGTGAGAAAGTAAAAATGCTGTAAAAATATTTTTCGAAAATTACATTTTAAAAAATTTTCGGAGTCTTCCTACAATCAAAATATTAAACATAGAGATTTTTTTCCCTTAATGAAATGGCATGAGGTTAAAACAGGTATCGCGATAATATCTCGTAGGTGGTAAAAATGGGCCCTGCTGGGCGCTCAGGAGAGCCGCGGTGGCGGTGGGCGGAGAGGGGCGCGGTCGAGCCGGGCCTTTGAGCGCCGATGTGGGAACTCGTTGGAAACGCAAACAGCGCGAATCTGAACGCGGCACGCCACTGCTCAACATTCCAGAGGCCGCCTCGCCTCGCCCCGCCCCGCCCCCGCACCGCACCACACCACCCCTACCCCTCTAGCCGGTGGCGCCTCCCACGTCATCGCGGCATATTTCGAAATCAATTTACCCGGCAGGCGCCTTCCGGTCGCCCTCAGGTCTGCTCCGACCAGCTTCTCCGCCATGCATAATGCATAAATATTAGCGGAAAATAGGTTGCCAGTCCGTGCTGTAATTAAAACATCATGGAATTGAAAACATTATTTACATCAAAATAAAAACGCTGTTAATGGCGGTGATATTACAGGGTTATATATAATGGCGCTTGTGGTCGTAAAATCCCGGATTCTGCGCCTAATTATCAAGATAGCGATTCTAATAATATTTAAATTGCTTGTGTTTTTAGCAGACGGTACTTCTCTCTTCTGGGCTGTGTTGGCCGAAACTCCTCGATGTTACCTCTTTGGGAATTATCCTTTTAAATTCAGTCTTCATTTGTTTTATATCTAACGTCCCGATCTTGGGGGCACAATTTTTATTGAATCAAATGTTAATTTACCCTTAGGAGTACGGAAGAAAAGCATACGCTTGGCACTCGTAGGTTTACTTTATGAGAAAGCCATTTTCTAGGAACTAGATTGAGTAACTTTTGAATTTTTAGGCTCTAAAATCTCCCGTTTAAGCGCCTAAAATATGCTCTAATAGGGCGAAAATTGGCATTATAATTTCTGAAATAGGAGATGAAAATTAACTTTCAGAATAAATTTTATTTCATTTCCATCTATTTTATTACAGATATTTTAGTATTTTTTTAGTAAGATATAAAAGGTGAAACATTTAGCAAATACGGAAAATGAAAGGTATAATTCTCTCTACAACATTGGAAATTTTTTTGCCATTATTTGCCTCATATATATTCAATGTAGAACCAAAACCTCTACTATTTATTAGGCTAGAATCTGTGTCTTTTATCGCAGAAAATCATTTCATCACCATAAAATGATATTTCTGTTTCTAACGCTTGTGTTTAATGCATACTTTAATTTTGGAGACAATTGGGAGAGAACCAATTATGTCGTCATCTGAAGATTCACCCGTTAGAAGTTTTTATGTATAGCGAAGCCACTATACTTCTGTAAGATGTAAATTGATCGAATCGTCCATCGAATGTGACACCTCAGATCAAATGCCCAGTTCGAGAATATTTCTACGATGTAATCTACGCTTGATTGTAACTTGAGAGAATCGCTAGCGACAAGAAGTGCTGAAGCACTGAAAATTCAAGTAGTATATGGCTTAGTGTAGGGATCACAGAATTTTGAAAACGTGCACAGTATTCACTTCTCCCCATAGCACGTCACACACAGTTTTTAACTGTTTTTGACGTAAATAAATAAAGCCGGTCGGGATGATCTTTCGAGAACACTCGTAGATTTCTATCCCCTTACGACTCAACTAGGAAATAAGGTTGTAAATAACGAATATTTTTTAAAATCGAAAAATGAGGTAATAAACGAAAGAATAGGCATTTTTGGACACGTAACACTGAAATAAGCATGTTAAGCCTAAACAAATGTGGATCCTGTATTATCGAAAATTTGTGGAATGTGTGTTTAATTAATTTTGAGTGTCTATGATAAGAGTATTATTAGTATACTTCGGTTTTTATAACGTGGTGCATCAGGACCTGCCTTCACGATGGCATTATGTCATTGCATTTCGTATCTTTCTCGAACGTGCCGCTAGGTGTCGCATTACCGTGACAGTATCAAACAAGCTAGTGGAGTCAGTAGTTCCTAAGAAATTAAGGCGGTCGCAGTAACACTCTCTGGTCGCTACTGAAGAAATTTACTCTAGATCTCTTATCACTGCCGAGAAAATCAACAAACGAAGGGGTCTGGCAGAAACTGCTTGACATTTCCACAAGACGACGGTTAACTTCGTAAGCATATTTTTATTAATTATTTAAAAGAAATAACTGACTGTAAATTTTGAATTAAATATATCAGTGGTTTATATTATATAATTATAATAGTTATTGTCGGGACTAAGATTTATATGTAAAATACGTACATTATAAACACGTAGTTATTGACTAAAATATTCCAAATGTAGGGGGAGATATAGACTACAATTCAATAAACAGATAAAAATATAAAAAGATTATGTATTAATTAAATGTCAAGTTACATAAATAGAAAGTAGAGTAAAGTAAAGAAAAAAGAATTTAGTTTTAATATTAGCCGTGCAATAAAATTTAATAATTATCAATATACACATTTTTGTGTCGCATGTGTTGCTCAATTCCATATCCTGTCTCTGAAATTCGATCATTTACGAGGCAGAGTTACAAAACGCTATTTTAAATTCTCAAATTTGAAACTGTGCTTTCTCTCTTATTACATTCTTTGTACTTGCTTAAGATTTGCCCAACAATAGGAGTAATGGGGTTCATCTGAAACCTGGAGTTAAATCTAGATCCACTTCTAAACGAATTAAAATTGCACTAAAACTTTAAAAAAATCTTCCAAGAATAATTTCGAAAGAATATGCAATATGGTACGTATTGCAAATAAAATGTTAAAATATGCTACAAAATGTTAAGTTTTTCTTACGGAAAAATATGCGCTAAAATAATTCTCTACCAGAAAATATGGACGTATAAGGATAATCAAATTCATGTCTCAAATCACTACAAAAAGCCTAATTCCCGAACAAATTACAAAAGTTTATCTCTATATTTTATATTGTCTTCAGGGTTGCCAGATTGGGGAATTTTGTCCCCAAAAGGATATTTTTTTTTGGTTATGGGGAAAGAATGGGTAACAAATGGACGGGGATAATATTTTCATCCAGTCGAGATAGACATATTATTCTCTGAATTATTATGAATAAAAAGGAAACAATAGACATTCTCTCATTTTTATGTATCAAAATGAAAAAATAAACAACAGGCATGGAAAAAGAAAAGACGATAATAACGAAGAGGGTGTCGAGCAGCTCAAAGGGCGGTGATTGGTTAATTTGAATCTAAGGTGGCAGCCAATGGAATCGTCAGGGACAGCTCATGTCGTTAGTCCATTATTTGGAGGATATTTTTCGTTTCAAAGTTGCGACATTTTGTTTCATTGTACAGGTTATCCGTAGTAGTGGTGGGGAAAGAGCTTGCACCACATCTGGCAACCCTGATTTTTTTCTTTTGTGTTGGACAGTTGACCCTAAGCAGAGGCAGCGTTGCCGCGCTTTACTGCCATTGCCACACATGCATTTAATCATTCACTGGCAATTTAAAGCGAATACTTACTAGTTTTCACTCCTATACTTTTGATATTTTTAATCCGATACTTTGGGGAGATTTGATTGTTGGCATCACACGTTCCCTCAGCTGGTACGCTGCTTTCTCCTTCATTCATTTATTCGGAGAAGGTGTGTACCAAAGAGTATTATACGGTGTATACATTACGTTACTGTTGCATGCCATGTAGAGCGCGTTAAACCTACAGTACGGGCAGCGAATAAGCGACTGACTGTTCAATGCGCAGCTGCCACACACTACTACGCACTTCTCTCCACCTACATGTCAGATCAATGAAATCGCAAAACATTAACACTTACCAACAGGCGATGACACGTCTTGATATTATGTTACGACAAAGCCGAACCTTAACGCCTCCACGGCGTCGTGTGAGTAGATGAGCGGCAACACTGAACTCTGGATATACGACAGTAAACAAATCCTTGCAAGCTGATTGCTTCAGAGCAGGTCACATAACGTACCACAGCACACGGCGAGAGAACTGTCACAATCGCTTGTACGCTGCCGGTACTGTAGATAGTACAACTAATCGATACTCTTTAAATAAACTATCAATAGTACTATCGAAATTTTAAAAAATCTTGTTTCGACTGATTGACAATAAGTTTTTCAGTAAATAAATAAACTCCAAAAATATTCTGGCATAATAATTGTAAAATAAAAAGGTTAATTCAAATAATATCTTATCAGTTTTTCAATAAATTCTCCGTCATTAAATGCAAACTTCTTAGAAAATGTGTAAAATACTGTAATTATCTTTCAGCGTTGCCACCTCGAAAAAAGTTGGCAAATAACACTACACTATTTCAATAAATTAAATGTTACCAACTTAATGTATTAGTAAACGTCTCCGCACATAAAGGCTATTGGGTCAAAACAATTGACTCATTCACGCTCACCATGAACCATTGAGCTATGAATATATGTAATACTTCATATGTATAAATGTAGTTTCACTAAGCACACGTTTTGTTGAATTCTCCTTTTTCTTGTAGTGAAAGTTGTAAAGCTGAGTGTGAGTTACTATTTTGTTAGCAATGCAGAAAAATCAAATTGCAGTTCGTTTATCATTGCAAATAAGTTTTCTATAACTCGGGAACGAAAAGTCTAATTTTTAAATATTGCTAATCTCGCGCTTTTTTCAATTTTATTTTTATTTATTATCCTTATTTTTTTAACTTTTATCCATCTTTCAACTATTTATAGTTAAAATATTGGGAAGGGATTCTGGAACTCAAGAAAACGTACGCATATTATCTACTCTCCCATACGTCACATACAGTTTTTACTGTTTTTGGTCTAAATAAATTAAATGAAAATTCCTAGCGCCATGCCATGAATGTGAATTTGGCTGTTTCTTTCTCTTATTAAGAAAATACGAAGTCGAATTAGTGTTTGTATCATCCGTGCACGTTTTCTTAAGCCCTCGCTTCACTAGTTGCGAGAAGTGGGGAGTTTTTATGTAAAATAGTTGCTATTACACGGGAGCAAACATTTCTGGTTATAATATTTTGTATACAACGCTCATTGTTATTATTTATTCTTAATTCAACTAATGTTAGCAAAGGAGTGGGAGTAGGTATTCCAGGGCTCAAAAAATGTGCGCGTAGTGATCTCTATATTCATATTTAACGAGAGATAAATAAAAAATGAATTATATAGCCGTAGAATTTGAAACTAAAAATGAATTCTCTAAATGTATATATTTTAATAAAAATTGATTACGTTAGTATTCGATAGTTCTCAGAAGTGTCAATAGTTCTGACCTTAGGCAGCATAGTATACTCTCTGTTAAGCAGTGTTATACCAGGTGCGGACGATTAAGATCCGCCATCACTGATTTCATTTCCCGCTAAAAACCAGAGATATACTCTTTGCTAAAAACCGCTAGATGTCATTTAAAATTTTCCGCTAAAATCCCGCGAAATTCAAAACCTTTAACCGATAAAAATCGAAGCTAAAAATATATATATAACCTAAAGAAACATGATATTTTAACAATATTTTTATTATCAGGTAGGGAAATAAGTTTAATTTGATTAAAATAAATTATTTTATTTAAAATCTGTGCGAAAATGTAACGTATAAAACACTGTATAAACATACATTATGTTACATAAATTATATAAATGAAAAAATGAAAGGTTGATTAAAAATTTTTAATTTAACATAAGATAAAGTTTGAATATCTTCAAAAAATTAATTGATGAATTTTTGAATAATGTTCATAGAAAATCTAACAAAACAGTTAAATCGTCCGTATTGTCTGAGCCGGACTTGTATTTTTCATTCGCATTTACTTGTTGTAAAACCTTTTCTGGGAACGTTCAATTTCAGCATTGGAATGCGGTAAAATCAAAATTGATAGAGCAAATTCAAATAATTCCTTAAAAGGATGCGAATTTGAAGCATCAACATATTTTGTTACTTCACCCCAAAAACCGATTGTACTTTGTGTCTCATTCCAATTGACTAAATGAAATGCTGAAATATTTTCTAATATTTCAATATTGTCTGGTAATCGCTGTTTTAATTGTTTGAACAATGACAATAGAAATGAAATGCAACGGTCACGAAGTACAGACTCAGCTTCAAGTGTAATTTTACCTTGTTTTCATAGTTCGTCTAATTTTTGCTATGCAGCATAATTTAAATATGGCTTTTTCATTATATAGTCATCTATGTTGCAGTGTAATGGATCAATACCACTGTTTGGAATTATGATTTTTTGCGCTATAGAAAGAGTTAACATCTTAAAATCTGTCAGAAGCTTTGTTGGATCAACGTGATTAGACTCAAAAATTTTATTTACTCGTTGCAGAGTTGATAAAATGGGATTTAAAAAAACTAAATAGACAAGATTAAGTTCATCGTCATACATTTTAAATAACGACTCAGCAGTGTAACATCTTTCAGAATTTCTGGCTATGCTAAAATGAGGTTTAAACTCCACCCATTGATTTGAAATGTTTCACTGCTCGTTCAATTGAAAGCCGAGTACCGAGTACCTGACAACTGAGGAATTTTTAAGGGCTCATCGCCATTATTAATTAATTTATATAACTCGCGGTATGCTAGTTGCCGCGCTGACGATTTACTAAACCAATTGTAGGTTTCTGAGATCAAAAATTCTAGACATCGTGGCAAAGATTCCGCAGTAGCATGTGATACAGCGAGTTGTAACGAATGACAAGTACATCTGATTAAAATAAGCTCCGGTACGTCTTCTTTTAATTTTGCATACACCCCATTGTTGCAACCTACCATGACGCTAGCATTGTCTGTTCCTATGCCTTTCAAATTTTTAATATTCAAATTGAAGCGATTGAGCGCCGATTTAATAGCTGATACAATTGAATTTGCGTCCCCCGCTTCCAATTCGACCAAAGCTAAGAATGTCGATATGACTCTGCTTTTTTTAAAACTATAATAAATAATTGAAATGCCTAATAATTTTGTAAAAGAAATGTCGTTTGACTCATCCAAAAGTAAGCTGAATGGCCTATCTCCAATATCGTCCAAAAGCTCATCTTCAAAGTGTTTTCGAAGTACAGTTTTTATCACAGCACTACATTTTGTTCGATGCATCTGAACCCCACATGCTACTTTACTGTCTGCAAAGATGTGATACAAGTCACACAAATGGTCAGTAGATGCAATCGAGCAATGAGTGACAATATAGAGAGCCGTTTTAGCTACTGCATTTGCAGTCTCATTCGTCGGTTTTACAAACTGCAGTGTCTTCTGTCGTGCAGCCGAAAAAGGTTCACTAGCATCAATATGCTTTTTCGTCTTAACATGATCCTCTAAATCGCAATGCTTCGCCATCAAATCACATTTGCAGAACCTGGCAAAAAATTATAACTTAAGCTATCTTAACATAAATTAAAAGAAATATGGGTTGCAAATAATTTGCAAATTATTTTTTTATATAAATATTTTTCAAAGAATTATTGGAAATATAATAATCTGAATATCAATATTATTAGCATTAATAAAAAATAACAGAGTATGTTATTATTACAATTATTATAAGAATTGGAAAATTACTCACCTGCAGCGAACTTTTTCAGGGTTATCAGCAATTTCCATTATCCAGTCTTTTAATAACTTTTCGGTAAGCCACTTCTTTCTAAATAATTGCACATGTTTTTTTGTTACTTGTGTCTTTGTTTTTAGATCCTTCGGGTTTTGATTGTGTGGGTTTGCCCATTTTTATTATAAATTAGATGAAATTGTATTTTTTTGCACCATAAAAATTGTAGGTCAAACAAATGTTCCAGAACTTAAAAGCAGTTGATATAAAAAAGCAGGCCTTAAAAGCATATACTCTTTGTCGAGTACCAACCTTATAATATATTAATTGTTGTTGCCACTCTGATTAACTTAAATAAAGTATATTCCATTTCTTTCTGACAGCTTTGCTAATATGAAATAAAAGTATAGTTGGAACCAAAGGCCTAGTATCCGATTAGTTAGTAACTCGATTAAAAGTTGGCGCTACTTATGCAAACATACAGGCATAAAGCTAATATATTAATATAAACGAAATTATGACAAAATTTTTATATTATTTAACGTTAAATTTTGAATCCATATATGGCATTTCAGATTTTCTTTCGTGACTAATTCATTGTTCTCATGCGACTAGCATGCTCAATATCTGATTTGTTTTAGAAGAATCATATTTCTCTTCGTCGAAATTATCTTCGCCACCAAGGACCCGACAAAACAAAAACAGATTTTTGTTACATTTTTACGACGTGAATACTATTGGCGTATTCGAGTACTAACATTTTAAAATAATAAAGGACAGACAATTCAGTCCACATAAGTGCGTCCTTTATTATTATTTTAAAAGTGTTCGTGCTCGAATAAACCATATGAACATAATCTTCAATAGCGTGTTCCGATATTAAGAATATTTTCTATTGAAAAAGGACACATAATTGAGTGTACATAAGTTCATCCTTCATCAATACAAAATATTCTGAATATCGGAACACGCCACAAAATATTATTACATATACAATTATGAAAGAATTATAAAAATGAATAAATTGTTTGTTTTCAATTTTTCTTTAAAAATTTGTCTCTTACAAAAGATTCAATAAATAAGTAAATAAATCCGCTGATATTCCGCAACGGTAAAAATAACCGCTATTTTTAATAACCGTGAAGGACAATTTTTTCCCGCGGAGTATTTCGAAAAACCGCTGAATTTAGCGGGAAACCCGCCGATCTGGCAACGCTGCTGTTAAGGAGTTGCACGCCTTAGCAGGCATCAAGGGGGGCTCTTGGGCATCGTATTCGACCTCAACCAATCAGCTTCAGACACCAGTTTGCGTTACAATATTAGCGGGAATTTTAAACGCATACCAAAATTATCTCCTCTTTACAAGACATTAAAACCGATTTATGAAGCATTTCGTTTAAATATTGCTTTTTGTACTTCATCGTATTATTTTTGGTTGTCTGCGTTGAAAATTGTCACTTTGTATCACTTTCAAAATGTTTCTCAACACGTCTCGCTCTCCATGCAACAAGGCGGCCAGCGTGTGGTCTGTCTTTTCAAACGATGTGCCCGTGCTGTGGTCACATGGTTCATGACGCAAATTGATGCTGCGCAGAACGAGCAAAAATCGGTGCACCAGAGTAACTCACTCATGTATTTCCACCATGGCGGGCATCAATCGACTGCAATCTCGATTTTTTGCGCATGTGCAGATGCACGAGTGACGCGAAACTTGAACTGCGCATGCGCGGAAGATCGATAGTTCTTTAGATTACTTTAACGTTCGAGGGTGCATAAACTCCCTAATACGGCACTATCGATAGTGCCATCGAGGTTTAATGAGCCCTTTAGTGCCATGCAGTTGGGGTTCTTACGCATGATATCCGACTTCAGCCAAAAAGCTTTAGATACCAGTTTGCGACAATATTAGCGGGAATTTTAAATGCAGCTAAATACCAAAATTATCGCATCGTTACAAGACATTGAAACAGATTTATGAAGTATTTCTTTTAAATATTGCATCTTATACACCTTCATCGCGTTATTTTTGGTTGGTTACCGTTGAAAATTATCATTTTGTACCACCTTCAAAATGTTTCTCAGCACTACTCACTCTCAATGCAACCTGGCGGCCAGCGTCTGGATTGGTTTTTCAAATGCAGTACTACACGTGCACGTTTTTTTGACCCTCCAGCTCCCTAGTCCTCGCTCAGCCCGGCATAACGCAGCCCGGTAGAAAATATGAGCTCCACTCGGAATGTCTTGGCTCAGATTGCAGTGCTGCTCACTTTCTTTCTTTCCAACACGGACTTCCTTCTTTTCGGCCCCTGTATCGAACTGCGCGTGCCATGTTCTTTCTTGTTACTCAATTATTTCTTTAAATATTAATTAATTCTTCATAATTTAAAAAAAATCTTGCGTTGTTTCTCATTGCTATCTGATCCAAGACGCGTTATTACGCTGAGTTTTCTGTCGATGAAGTGAACCGCACTGTACTGCCATGACTTAAACAGAACCCACCTCCCCCCCGCTGTGGAATGTCACGAAAAAGTGCGCGATTAGTGCCCGTGCTGTGGTCACGTTGTTCTTGACGCAAACAGGTGATGCGCAGAACGAGCAAAAATCGGTGCGCCGGAGGACCCCCCCCCCCTTCTATTTCCACCATGGTGTCATGATGAAACAGTCGGCGTCATCATGTCTCTCAAACATTCAGCACGTGTGGTTTAACGTAAAACGAGCGACCAAGTAGGGATCGATGTAATACATACAAATTCTAGACCTGGCTATTATAATTGAAGAAAGTTAGGTTACAGTCTCAAAAATTAATCTTAGTTATTAATGTTAGTGTTACGCTAATTACAACGTACGTCGTAGGGATCATCATTGATCAAGTGAAAGTACCAACATGTCACTACAAGCAATCCACATATAAACCCTATATCCACGTTATTTTTCAACTCATATAACCAGGATTGCCAGACGTACGATAATTCGTAATGATGTACTGTTCGGACTATCGTACAAAAAGGTACGATAATGTGACAAGTTTGTACTATCATGATTTTTTATGTGATTTAACAACACTTTTAGCATTATTCGATACAGCATGTCCCAGTGGTCGAATAGCGTGCAATATAAGTCGCCCCCAAAATCTGGACAAGATCATCTTCAATATTGCAGTCTCTGAGTCTCTGCCATATCTGAGTATTGCAAATACTCTTGATCCGGCGCATGATGAATTCTATCATGATTCTAACGCAATAGTGGGCATCATGATGGATTTCCATCATGGCACGCTCCGCTATTTATCGAAAACGTCATGCGAGTTCTCTTAGAATATGAATAAGTAACAGATATTTCATTCTTTTGATTCGTTTTATATTATGTTCATGAACATACGTAATTAAAATTTATGTATTTAGTTATTATAAAATCTCTGTATTACCATCTGTATCCTCAGTGGATTTTATTCAATTAAAAATTTAATATAAAGTAATATGCATTAAACATTTGAAAAAATAAAATACGATAATTTTGTACAACACTAATGTACCCGTGCGAGAACTATCGCATGTTAAACTCCGCTCTTTTCTTTCTTTCTTTCTTTCTTTCTTTCTTTCTTTCTTTCTTTCTTTCTTTCTTTCTTTCTTTCTTTCTTTCTTTCTTTCTTTCTTTCTCTCTCTCCCCTCCCCCCTCTCTCTCTCTCTCTCTCCCTCCCTCTCTCTCTTTTGACATGAAGGTATTGTGAAACTGTAATAAACATGTGGTCCGCTTTATTTTCGCATGGGAACATATGGTCCGCTAATAATTTCAAATACCTCTGATTATATTAATAAACAGAAATATTCCATTTGTTCATTGCAAGGTCTTGGACTTCATTCCTAAAAGTAACATCAGCATCAACGTTTTGTAATTTCCCCATCTTGATCAGGTTTTTCGTCCAGTTTCCCTGATCCATTGAGCAAATGCTGAGATGACCCCTTGTTTTGCTTCTGGACATAAATGTAACATCATTTTCTGTGCACGTCTTCTAGAACTCAGTGGGAAATACAGTTATTCAAATTATCGTTACCATGTTTTTTTAAATTCAAGTAGTATATGACTTAGTGTAGGGATCACAGAATTTTGAAAATGTGCACGAAATTCACTTCTCCCCATAGCACGTCATATGCAGATTTAACTGTTTTTGACCTAAAATAAATAAATAAATAAATAAATAAATAAATAAATAAATAAATAAATAAATGAATGAATAAATGAATAAATGAATAAATAAATGAATAAATAAATAAATGAATAAATAAATGAATGAATAAATAAATGAATAAATAAATGAATAAATGAATAAATAAATAAATGAATAAATAAATGAATAAATAAATGAATAAATAAATAAATGAATAAATAAATAAATGAATAAATAAATGAATAAATGAATAAATAAATAAATAAATAAATAAATAAATAAATAAATAAATAAATAAATAAATAAATAAATAAATAAATAAATAAATAAATAAATAAATAAATAAAGCATGGGCGTGTCATGCAATTTGGCGAATGGCAGAGAAATTCAACCAAACCCATCTGTTGTTGTTTATTTAGTGTGTTTTTTGTTGTTGTTTTTCTTCAAACAACTGCCCCTTATCCACAATTTCACCATCAACAAATCTTCGTCAGAAGAAGTACAACTGCACACCAATTCAAAATAACTCTTATAGGCCCTACTGTTCTATCAATTGTTCCTTCAACCCCAGAATCAAATAATTCGTCAGACCCTCTCTTTCCAGCAAGCGCTTCCCATGACAAGGATGGTTCTAGAATTAGAGAGGGTGACTCTGCATGCTCAGTTTATGGCCTATGAAGCAAACATCAAATCATCAAACTTCAGTGACTTCTACTAAACCATTATATAATAGATATTTAATTTATCTGACATTCAAGATTCTGAAGAAGAGTCCTGCAATAATGGTTTCCAAAGTTCTTAATTTTGCAATGCATTGCCAAACATTGTGTGAAAAAAAATTAAATAATCTCGTAAAACAAAGATAAAAGAATAATCCAGGAGCTAAAAGAAAAGAAAACAATGAGGACATTCCAGATGACCCAGAATATGGAACAGGAATACACTGTGTGACTGAGTACATGCAAAATTTAGTACTAAAGCTTTGAAGTCAATTTATTCAAATTCTTGTTTTTTACTTTCGGAACATTTATCTCTAGTAATAATAGTAGTACATGCTCAATTCTTTCACAGTACTATCTACAATGTTTATTCAAGTTAATCAGAAACAAAACTGCCAATAAGGTCAGCTATTTAAATTTATTTTTTTTAATTAAAACTCAAAAAATTTGTAATTATTTTTTATAAGTTAATGAAAATCCCTGTTCAAAAATGAATGATTGTGTATCAGATTTATGAGCTGATTTGTATTAAAAAAAGGTATAAATGTTAAATGTTAAAAAAATCAATCCTGTAAGTAAAATAGTTTTTGAGATATGTGTATCTAAAAATATTAAAATTAACATGCACAAAATAGGGATATCCTTTTCCCCTATTCTAATAGGACAAATTTATCATCCAGACAAAACTAAAATAATTCTTATTCTTACTCAAACATTAAAAAGCAACTATCTCAAACAAATGAATAGAACAAAACAATATATTTTCCAAAATAACTTAAGACATTTATGTCCCTTTTCAACTAACTTATTTCTCTTCTGATAGAAATGTCATTTCTAACATATTTAACATAATTACAGTAAACCTCATCAGCACAAATTTGCTTAACTTGAATTTCATTGTCAAAAGAATAAAATTTGGGACCCAGTAAAGAAACTTAGCAATGAGGATTTATATAAAAATTGATAAAACAAATTTTTGTAAGAACACTGATTATTTCAGTCCCTTGGAATTCCTGTTAACAAGGATTTAAGGTATTTCCAAAAATGTCAATTTTCCAATTTATCAAATCCCTATTCCTGAATTGGATTATGATCATCTCTCAATTAAAATTACTTTCTCTTCGTCTTTACAAAAAATTAAAGCTGCTTTGGGAGTTCTATAGAAAGCTAAAAGTAGTAGCTGTAGAACATAGAAAGCTGCTTTCAAAATTCTGGTATCTTCCATTCTTCCAATATGTTGTAACCATTTACCTCAACATTCTGGCACCCTAGTGTTTATTGGTTCCACTTTTAAGTCTTTTCTTATGTTTTTGTTTCTTATCTTCCCTCTCTTGAACATCCTTTAGTTTTGCACAAAAATTTCATATCACTTGCCTACATCCCTTACATCATTCTCTTTGTAAGTAGCACAGCTTTCTCAAATTTCTCAGCTTGCTCTAATTTTGTTTCCTTTTTAATGATGTGATTAACATATACATTAAAGGGAGTTGGTGACATCAGCAACCTTGTCTAACTTCTTTGTTTATTAGGATTTCTTCTAAGTTTTGTGATCCATATGTGATAAATTTATCACAAATTTTGTTTCTGCATATAAACTCTACCTCTTTCCTCAGATGTGTATTGTAGTGTTGATTTTCTAATATTGTCCAGAAATTTTCTTGTACACTATCAAATGCTTTTCAAAGTCTACGAAGGCAATGTTATATTCCTTCAAGGAATCAATTACCTACAAATGTACTTAATTTAATTAAATTCAAACAACTTGAAATGATTTTGGCAACATATGCCATCCTGATTTTAAAAAACAATTGAATAGATTATCAAAATCTGTTAAATTGCTTATTGATAATGATGGTATTTGCTAAATACCAAACCTACATTAACCAGACCCATCCCAATAGCAGACTTATGTGATCTCAATTTAAAATTTGACTATCATTTTCCCATATTCCCATCTTAACAAGTAGTTCTACCTCTGTTTATTTGATGACCAAAAATCAAACTTAATAGTGGATTATTTTGAAATCTTTTATTCCATACTCTATTGTTTAAGAAAATTTTAATGATAAAATTGAAAATTTCATGTTTTTCTCTATTTAATCAGTACTTTCAAACATAAAATTTATTTCTCCTCCTAAGGTTTTAAAAATAACTAAACATTTAAAAACATGTAAGGCATCAGGCTACAAATCTATTACAAATAAAATGTTAAAAGAATTAAATGTATCAACTGTTGTTAAATTAACTAATTTATTCAATTTTATGTTTCAAATTTCATATTTTCCTCCAGCATGGAAAACTGCTCATGTCCTTCCCTTCTGTAAAACCAGTAAGGATCCGTTTAATCCAATGAATTTGATAGACCCATAAGTTAATTATCATCAATATGAACATTTTTTAAAATAATTATTATTAAATAATCTTCATAATTACAGTTCCTCAATTCATGCCATTCCAAATTATCAATTTGGTTTTTGACTCCTCCTTAACTCCAACACATTACCAAATATGTAGCTTTTTCATTGTAATGAAATGAACATTCTGTTGCCCTGTTTTTAGATATTTCCCAAGCTTTTGATAAAGTGTGACTCACTGGTTTATCATTTATATTACAAGATATTGATACCCTTTACACCTATTTGAAATTAATAAAAATGTTTAGAACATTTCACTGTTAAAATTCTCTCCTCTTTCCAACATTCGTCCTATTCAATCAGGAATTCCCCAAGGTTCCACTCTTCCTCTCTTTGTTTTATTAACATTTTTATGTCTGATATTCCGCCTTTACTTTTTGTTATTTTAGTCTTTTATATTGACAGCACTGCTTCATTCTCATCTCACTCAAATATAAAAACTGCTCATAACTTTGTACAATATGTCATTCAGAAATTCATGCATTGGATACATTCTTGAAGAATTCATATTAATCCAAGAATATCTCAAGCAAAAATTTTTACCCTCTGTTGTCCAACTAAACCTCCCACTTATTATTAATTATTCTCTCATTCCTTGACTAAAAAATATTATTCCAGTTAAATATTTAGGCCAAGGATCTACTTGGAAATTTCACATGCCAATAATCATTGATAAAACATATCACAAAATTTCCAAATTGTTTCCAAAATTAATAAAAATTATAATTTGCGAATTATTGTGGTATTTGTTTATATAATCCTTTTGTGTTCTGTGATATAATCTATAATTTAGCCATCTCTTTCATATGCCTGTCCTGTTTAGTACGATGTTTCTACTTCTAATCTTAATGATCTATAAATTGTTCAAAATAAATTTCTTCATAAAATATTAAATTCACAATGGTTCATTTCAAATAAACAAATTCACAAAGAACTTCAAATTTATTCTTGCTAATCCTTTATTCTTCATCTCACAAAAACTTTAATTACAGCTTACCTACTTCATCTGCATCTAAAAATTCTGCTTTAGGACAAAATTAATTTCCAAATCCTCTAATATGTTCAAATTTTTTTCCATCCTCCTTAACCTAAATAATTACTTCCCCACTCTCATATCACTTCTTTTTTTACTTGTATGCTATTTATTCAAATATAGTTAATATAGGTTATTCTTTTAAATCATGGGTAATATTAATTACCTGCAGATTATATGCTGGCATCTTCCCAATATAATTTTCATTAATGAAATTAAAATCCCTGAAAAATTGTACAATTAAATGGGTAGAGAAAAAAAATATTTGAAAAATGTTAATTGTACTATTAATTAATGCCGCAGTATGATATTCACTTTTCAACTATCTGGCAACTATGCATATGACTGTCTCCTCTCAAAATCCTCCCCTAATGTTGTAAGAGACGTGATCTTTTGCAAGAATTTTACTGATTTTCTGGTTTCAGTGTAATTGGTATTCTATTGCTCTATCTTCCTTTTTAAATTATAGACCATGACATTTAAGAATTATATTTATTCCTTATAGTTACGTATCTATTACATGTACAACGTTTTGGAAATCAATCATTTCCATCTTGAGAACCTGTAAGGAATATATATTTATAAATATATCTGCAAAAATGTGGATTTCGGAGTGTAGATATGTTTGAATATATCTGGATGTAGAAATCTTTATGAAGATTTCAAGATTTAGTCCTGCTTATGAAAATTAAAGTATTTTCCAGAAGTCAAAAAGATGAGCTAGTTAAATACTTGGAAAACCTGTTGTAACATGTATTATGGTCTTACAACCACTCAATGCAATAAACTGACATATCAACTAGCCACAAAAAATGGTCTTAAAATCTCCAAACGATGGGAAGAGAAGAAGATAGCAGTGTTGATTGGTATTTGGGCTTTCAGAAGAGAAACAAGGATAAAATTAGTTTGTGGAAACCTAAATCATGTAGCAACCTCATTCAATCATCAAATCGTGAAAATATTCTTTGAAAACATGAAGAATGTTTTAGCAAGAGTTAAATATTGTGAAGACGGTATCAAGGTGTACAACCACAATGAAACCACTACAACTGTGCCAGATAACATGAGATGAGTGATGCTGCGAAAGGCTCAAGTCTCAAGTCGTCAAGGCTAAGTCGCTCAAGTATCAAGTGAGAAGAGATGAGAAATAGTAACCACATGCATTATAATCAGGGCTCGGATTCTGATGACATGTCATCTTTTCATTGGTGCATTCTAGACATTGCTGACTTGTAAATTAATGTTTATCACGACATATACTAGGTGATAGAAATGTATAGATATTGGGTCATTTTTTGCCATTTTTCAATTTGTAGGTCATTTTTTTAAATATTTGTGTCTTTTTTATCATTTTTACATGTTTTGTTTTCTTTTTGTGCTTTTTGTAAGTGAAAGTTTCATGTATTTACAATGACACACTAAAACCAAGTTTTATTGTATCATCAGTTCATGACAAAATTGACTACTGCAGTGGACTCTGTTTTTCGAACTCTCAAAATTACACGGATCTTTGGTAATTTCCTTGATCTTTCAAAACTGACATTTGGAAGATCAGAGCTAAGGATTACATTTCCTCCCAAAATTAAGATTTTATATTAAATATAATTCTATATAAATAAATTTTATTAAATATTTTAAAATCCATTGAATAAAATAAACCTTTTCATTAAAATGTTTGAGTAAAAAAAAAATTATATCATTTTCCCCTTGTTTTTAAGTCATTTTATAGGTCATTTACCTCTTATTTTTAGGTCACTTTCAAAGAATTATTAGGTCATCAGAATCCGAGCCCTGATTATAATTAATGCTGCAGGAAATAGTTATAACTACCTGCAACGATATTCAAGATATGCCAGGATATGCAATGATTCAATGATACGCAAGGATAAACTTTAATCAACATATGATAAATGAATCTCCACCTGAAAATTTAGGATTAGTAAGTGAGAGTAGGTGGATGTCAGGAGGTAATTTGTTAAATGTTATGAAACATTTTATTTGCCTTTCCTACAGCAGCAAAGAAAAACCTTCCATCCATTCGTATATTTTGTCAATCATGAATTGCACTGAAATTCCATGAATTGAACTACTGAAGCCCTGGACATGGCTAAAGAAAATACTATAACAGTTCTAACTGTTCCTCCTTATACATTTCGCAAATTACAACTGCTTGATGAAGCTTACTTCTTTCCTTTTAAGGCTTATTTAAAAGTACTTTGCAGTCTCTTACAATGGGACCTGGAATTCTGATATGATGATTCATTTATGATTTATTATTATGCATTAAGATCACACTAGAGAGAGATATGACACCAACTAATATTAAAGCAGGTTTTCAAGAGACTGTAATTTTTCCCTTTGATGAAAACATGTGTACAGACTTAGATTTCATGTCCGGTGAAGTGACAGAGAATACAAGCCTTGTAATATTGAATAAAATGACATCCCTTATATTGAGGCTGAAATGATGCCCAACTGATTGTTTTCCTTCACCTGAGCTTGAAGCACCTCATCCCAAACTGGAACCAGAAATGTAAAGAGCTTCAGGAATGCCAAGAGTATAGTTACAACAGATACACCAGTGTAATTAGCAATTAAAGAGGGAAAGTGAACAAGTGGGAGTAATGTTAATGTCAATAATGGTAAAAGACTGAAGGGCAATTGCTATAGGTAGATAGCCCTACAGAATACAGTGAAGACAGCATTGTAGAAAATACAGAGTTAGCTTCATGTGGTGAATTTGAAGAAGAGGAAGTTGTTACGCAACTTGAACAGAATAATTTTCAAAGTCTACACTAGAAGTTGGTGACTTTATTTTTAAAACATCTTTGAAGGATGTAAAACATTACAACCATGAAGTCTTTTATATGGCTTGGATTTTTAAAGAAATGGATGATCATGAAGATTTTGAAGTGACATATTTAAGAGAAGGCTCTAAAGTAGATAGACATTTTATATTTTCTCAATATTGTGTCTTTGTCAGTAAATGACAAAAAATTAATTTAGTTAATTTAAAATTAATTAATTTTGCCAGCACCTAAACAACATGAGACAACAGTCCTGCATTACTTTTAAATTGAACTTTTCAGGACTTAATTTGAAATGAAAAATGTTATTTATTTCTGGATTTTCAACCAATATTTTTGAAACACACAAGTGTAT
Source organism: Teleogryllus occipitalis (assembly GCA_011170035.1). Classification (NCBI taxonomy): domain Eukaryota; kingdom Metazoa; phylum Arthropoda; class Insecta; order Orthoptera; family Gryllidae; genus Teleogryllus; species Teleogryllus occipitalis. Next base: position 36,389 of record BLKR01005830.1, read on the forward strand.
TAAATAAATTACCGCTGATAAGCGCTATAAAAGCTTTTATTATTTTTGAAAATCCTTATGGTTCAATCTATCTTATACTGGAGCACTGAGAATTAAGAGTGCAATGTAAATTTATTTTTTAACAGTAAGGCAATATTTTTTTGATGTAAATTGTGAGATGCACAGGCAACAAATATGAGTATTCATAGACATATCTGGATTAATGGTGCAAGTCACTGGGATTTTTAAGTAAAGTATAGAAAGAAAAAGAAATGATTCACTGTGCCTCATCTTCCCGTACTCTTGAAAAACTTGTACATTACTAAGTGGCATAAGATGGGTGTCAGCCACCTGAGGCAGAGGAAAATTTTGCCACTGGCTTATTTAGATATTTCAATTGAAAAGTCTCAAATATATAGTCATTCTGAAGAACTTTTTGTCAAGAACAATCATCGTTATTGTGTATTGTGCAGATTAAAAATAAAAATGCTTTGTATATAAATAATTTTTATAATATAATACCCACATTTATTACAAAAATTCTTACATGCATGCCTCTTACACTGATAAAACAAGTGTAGAACACTTTTAATCAGACCTTGACAATCAAATCATACAAACATGATTAAGTTATTATTGAATTGAATATAAAACACAAATTGACTTCCTTAAGAGCTAGAACAATACTGTTACGATTTATATTTTTATTGAAAAATTATATAACTGTTAGAATTAAAAACAAACTTCTGTCTTTAACTAAACCTTTATTCATCTACTTTTTTAAGACCAAAATCTTTCATTGCACTATCAATATAGCATCACATATACGAGTATCTTGCCCAATAGACAAGACAGTCAGATGGGTTAACCTTAAAGCACTCATTGTTGAACTTAATTTTTGATCAATTTCAATTTTGAATAACTCTTCTCAGTTGGCATTGCTAATGGCAAATATAAGGAATATTTGGAGCATTATTATAATATTTGGTAGAGTATCTTCCAGCCTGGAGCTTGGATTTTCGTTGCCTGTGGCAGCTATGAAAGTCCGCAGACGAAGTCATTCCAGCTTCAAGTCCTGCCCGTCAATTTCGGCAGATGCGTAGTCTAGATTACACTAGTATCGCCCGGACCTAGTAAAATTGCCGGTGTTAGATAAGCAAAGTTATCCACCAAATTCTGTAGATGTTAAAAACTCTCACGAATTTCTACAGATATTCTATCAAAGGAAGAAAACAGCTTCCGCCTCAACTCATTTTCACAAGACAAGTCGAACATGAAAATTATTTACTTTTAATTATAATTTACTATTGAAAATCTCAATATTAATTCGATGTTTACTCTATTCTACAATTTGTATTCTCAACGTATTGATGTATTTTCTCTTCAAGCAATTCGCAAACCTTAATTGAAATTAACCCAATTAGGTTTTCTCTCTTAAAAATAGAGATATTTGCTCGTTGGTGTCTCTTATTCAGATTCGTAATGGAGGAAATTGTCTCAATATACGATGTGTGGCCAAACACCGAGAGTATATTACCATGGGGCCACACATTCCATGCCTCTTTGGAATAGCCTATATTTCAATTTAGGTCAATCGTGATGTGAGAGATTGCCCTCAGTTTCCTTTGTTTTGCTGTCATTTGGAAATTATAACGTTCCTGGTGAAAAATCAATTATTAAATTGTGAATTTTTGTTAGAATTAAAAATTTTTTTTTTTAAAGGCTACTGCTTTAAAATATTGTTGAAGAGTCACAACGAGCATAAATTTAAAAAATCAAAAAGGAAGGAATGTCGATACATAGAGTACTCAGAAGAACATACACAGTGAATATATATGGCCCTTGTAGCTGGAAATAGGGTACATACCCATTTAAATACCGATAAGTGGGAAAATAATTTTATAGCATGGATCATTGCATTAGACACCCAGACATTCAGTCTACGCGCAACGCGACCCCTCTGTGCAACGAGAGAGAAATCTAATTCAAGCTCGTTGCCTCTGTGCAAGGGCAGGCTCCTAGACAGTCCTATGTCACTAGATAGGCCGGTAGAAGTCGTTATTTGAATTTCAGCCCGACGCCACATGCAACTGTATTTTCACCAACGCGCTCTGACGGTGAATCTGTGAACTATTCATTTTGAGAGTTTGGCGTGACTGAGGTGGTTGATTCAAAGGCGTTTGTCTCTGAGGCGTTGGATGAGCTTGCATCTGCCCTGGCGAGCGTTTGCTGTGTGCAATAAATTCAGAGTATATCTGTGTGCTGCTGTTGCTAGCGACAGGTGATTTCGAGTCTGGGAAGATATCTGCGTTTTTGTAATGTCGAAATCTACGAGAAGATGCTGGGTGCCCAATTGCACCAATTCGAAACGAAAATTAGCCGTTACAACGCGGCTATTTGGATTTCCGAAAAACGTTAAAAAGTGAGTAACATTTTTCGTATCTTACGTTTCTAAGCATGTAGTTTGTTGATTAACACTGATTTTTTATTATTATTTTGTTGAATTGTGTCAGTAAAATAAATATATTTATGATTTAGATGCTGAGAATGGTTAAAAGCAATTGGGGACCCAGCTCTTGCCAAATGTTCTTGGAAGAGATTGACAACAACCAGATTTGTTTGTAAAGAACATTTTGTGGAACAGCATTTATCTGCGAATTATAGGACGTATGAATGCTGTTCCAATAAAATTTTTGGAACCGCGAAATCCCCTTTGCGAGGAAGCCTTGCGGGATTTCGATGCAAGCGTTCCAGTTGAAAGAAGTAAGTTCATTTTCTTCAATATGCATTTAGGCGTTTCAGTTTTGTGTCGTAAAGTGATTCTCTAATGTATATTTCCGGTTTCAGATGTCCAGATTCGAAATCCAGAAATTTCAGTGGATGTTACTCTCGGTGAGACTTCTTTTCAATAGAAATACGTATAATTTATTTGTTCAGACAACAATTTGTGGGCAATATGTATTGCCATAAAATAGTAAAATAATGTGAATAAAGTGTTTCTCATCAGCAGATTTTTCTGACTACGCACATATTTGGTCCACTCAAATTTGCTTTATTTTATTATTAGAGATATCATGAGATTGGTATTGCAGACACACTGGTATGAAATGTGTGAAAAGTTATTGCAGATAATCTGTATATTTTGCAGTTAAAACCATGGTACAGATTCATATGAGTGAAAACAATGTTGATCTAATATTTTTAATGTTAAAATTATACCCCAATAAGGTCGATTAACATGGAAAGAAGATTTTCTTTTTAAATTTGTTCTCTTTGAGAACTCAGGGAGATCATTTTAAAGAATTATTGTTATGTGCAGTGAATGACTTTCTTCATTCTGCACAAAGTCTGTGAACATACCTCTACGCTAAGTTTGTAATGGTACAAGTATTGAGCGTTTTAAGATCAGTGTATATTGTGTCATTGGATACAGATCCATTACATAAACTATATTTCCCACATCTGATTAGGAAATTCTAATTAAATTAAATTAAATTTTAAGATGAAATTCATTCTGTAAACGATAGTCATTTTCCCAAATTTGGAATGTTTTTTTTTTGCCATGTTAAGACACTTTATTGAGAAATTAGGAATACAAAAACTTTGTGTCCCTGTTTCAGAGACTATTTTTATGCATTTTTAGGATTTGTTTAATGCTTAGTATCTGGTCTGTGATATATTTTTAGTATTAGTATTAATTAATTTGTATTATTGGTATTGATATAAGTTGCATATGTCATGTTATACTGTTCTGGCAATAATTGTTTCTCATGACAAACTGTCTTGATTCAATTTTTATTCTATAATGTGTGTATCATTGTATTTTGTTCATCCTCCTGCCAATTACATTCTGAATGTGAATGCTGATCTCTATTAGATTGTGAATTGTCATGAGTAATGAATGCAGTGTTTAATTCCACAGCTCAGTTGTTTGAATATCTGTCCCAGGCTCAGTTCCTGGTGCAATCAAATTATTGCACATTGACAATCAATTTCCAGAATTAAATTTTGGATCATAAGCATTGTGGAACAGTTACATTCCACTCTTTGTAACCAAACAAGAAAACCACAAAACTAAACCACAATAAATGTAATAGAGGGTCCAAAAAGATCTCATTTAATAGATTACAACCAAAGAAACAATACTTGTACCTCTGATGGGGTATTGTAAAAAATATAGTTTTCCAAGTCATATTTTTAGTTACGTTCTCATAAATGTTAAATTGTAAGCGCACCCTTATTTTCACCATCTGAATGTCATAAACACCTGAGCTGTAGTTTTAAATGCAGTATCCTGTTATAATGAACATTTTGGATCAGAGCTGGACAATGGGAAATTTCACTCATTGGTTAAAAAATGGGATGTTATAATGCATGTGACATATATTTATTTATTTATTCAAAAACAGTCAAAAACTGTATGTGACGTATGGGGGAGAAAATCATGAGAGACATGGGAGACATTACAATGCATCTCAATAAAATTGAAACTGGAACTGGAAAGATAGATTGTTAAACCTTGTAAGGAAATGTAGATAACAAAAATAGAATGTTTGTTATTTTTATTATATCTAAAGCAGTAAGTGCAGTTACGTTTGAGGTTTGGACAATATGCTAAAAGTTCAATTTTTAGCACTAGTGTAACTACATAATTAGGTGATTTATATTTTTGAATTGAAATGAAAGGCAGTAATACTGATTTAAGACTCACAGTGAAAGCGATTTCATTTTGCTTATAAGATTGGGGCACTTCACCTATTGGCCTCTTGTCACCATCTTTCCTACTCAGAAAATAAAATGGCACTTTTACCAATTGTATCGTAACGATTTGTTTTACCTGAGCAAAGGTGTGATAATGTTTTCATTTCTTTTAAGCACTGTTCATATAAAGTGCTCTGTAATAAAATAGTATTCCATAGTATTGACATTAATTTGGTATGTCTCTAAGTAAAGTTACAAAAATGAAACAGGCTGTCTGTTAATAAGTTTTTTCTTAATAAAATACTGTTTCTTGTTTAAAATGCTGTTTCTTACATTACAAGATACTATTGTAATGTAAAAATCATTTTGTTTTAATAAATGGATTTGTGACTGTCTATAAAAAGTAATTATTGGAAATTTTATTAAGAAGAAACAAGTAAAGTTACATTTGAACTTGTGTACTAGTCTGTGTTTATTGCCTTATGTATAACAAAATTGTTAATGCTATTGAAATTATAAAATTGTAATATTGTCAATATGTTCAATAAATACTAGATTTTACTGCTCTAATTTGATTTTACGTCCATAAAATCCTTGCAATTATTTTTTTTATTTTTTGAATAGTTAAGGTTGAAATTATAGGGAGTGATTTTGAAAATTATATGGAGTGAATATGGAGAAAATTTTAAACTTTCCGCGTAACTGTTTTTTTCAAATTTTTCGGTTACTTCTACGCTATTGGCTGTTCATTTGCCCAATAGAAATCAATACAGTTGCATATGGCGGCACCGGAAGTTGGCAAATAAGGCTTCTCCCTTTAACATTGACTGCCATCTCTGAGATATACTCTTTGGTCACGCCCCTTCGTAAAGTGCTAATGGCTCCTGTGAAAACATCCCTATGCAGAAGTCTAAGAGTTTCGCTTAAATATATGCACGTACGCAAGTTCGGAAAATATTTAAATTTAATTACGTATGTGAAAAATCTCTTAACATGCGCTCACAAACAGTAAAAGAAAACTGCCACGAATGTAAATAGAAAGCTCTCAATCACAGCTCGCCACACAACAGCACGAAGACCGGAACCACGTGCATCGGAATGCATCTCGCATTCAAGTATCGATTTTAAAATAAACATAAAATTTATCACACAAAAAGTAAATTAATGTAATGTTTATAGAAAAAAAGATTTTTTACGGAAGAGCACATAACACTGCACTTCTTAATTTCATTTATTTCTCGCGGCGCACTAATTTTTGTCGGCCGAGAACATCACAAAAGGAAGCGTCGAAGCCATTTATAAGTTAGCCAACTGCAAACGAACGAATGCGGGAAGGGAGTCTTATGGGCTCAAGGGCACAACGACCACAGAATCTTCAGTTATGTTGCCAGCACTAGCTGTCACTTGGCTCATCCTTAGGAAAATCGGTCTATAATGAAATTTGATTTGGCCACATCACAGAATTTTCTCTGGGATTTCATCTATCATTAACAGCAACAAGAATAATAGTATTAAATAATAATAGTAATAATAATAATAATAACCCACCTGGGGAGAACATGACCTTGACGTTGGTGGTGGAGCTTGTGTGCCCCTGTGAACCTGAGAGCTACGCCGGCGGTAGCGTAACTACTGGTAGGGTCTCCCTTGCCGGACAGGTCAAAGGAGAGGGGTCAGACGAAGAAGTACTCCAGAAGAGGACCTCGGCACCAAGAAGAAGATCCCGAGAAGGAAGCTCCGGAAGAGGACCTTACCAAGAAGACCTTCGATGTGGTGAAGAGGGTTTGTAGGGCAGTCAGGGCTCTTTAGGTGGGAGGGGAGCCAGCCTGTCTGGGGGAAGGTGCCCGAATAAGAAACCAAGCAAATGGACACGTCAGTTCCCCATGTTAGGGGCGGTTCTTCGACACCGTCTGTTTCCCATGTTAGGGGCGGCTGTAAAAATGCTGTCAAGAGCTCTAAAATGCAACAGCCCGAAATGAGTAGACGAATATTGATAAATAAAGTCGCGGGCGATCGGTCTTTGCAGGACCGCGCAGGAGGTTCTGACACCGGGCCTTCTGTGTCAAATGTGTTACCTGTGTCAGTGGGTAGCGGTGGACCTGGTACTGATGCCAGGAGCGGCGCCGCACCACTCATGGTGAGCGCAGAAAATTCTCCATCTGTTTCTAGACGAAGTGGCTTGAGGGCAGATGCATATGCTATGTCTTCCGCCACTTCAAGTCTGATAGGCCAACGCATGAAATGGTCTAAAGAGATGAATATCTCTGTAATGCGTGCGTACTATCGAAGCACCAGAGTGGAGACAGAAAGTGAAGGATACAGAGTGAGGATGCACGCTGAGTGGAAAAAAATGTATCCTAATAGTACCCTGGATGAACAACGAATTTGTAGTCAACTCAATTCCATCCAAAGAAGAAATGCATTGTCATCTGCTGAATTGGATCAAATAAAACAAGAAGTACGTATGGAATTACGACAAAACATGATACAGCAAGCTCAGACACAGGCAGGTGAACTGGAGAGAGAACATCTAGAGGAGAAACAGTAGCTGAAATTCAGGAAGTAACACCACCCAATATTAAGAAAGAGAAACTTATTTGTAATCTGAAAGACAACTACGAAAAGTATCATACTTTGTATACAGGTATACCACTTCAAGATCGTCCTCGTATACCAAAAAATCATTGGTAATAAGAAATTTTACGATGTCTGTAAAGAGATGAATCTTATCTTCAAAGATTTGTGTCTTACACCCAGTACTCTGGAAGCGCTAGCTGGACAAGTGCATTGTGCTGCCCTGGCTGTTTGTGTGTATATGGAAAGAGAAATAGTAAATAACAATAAACGACGGTTTAACGAGTTGTCGACAACTTGTTTCAACCCCGGAATTGAGAAAACACCATTATGGAAGAGGAATATCCAGGAAAAAATCAATAAAGCTAGGAAAGATATTGGCACAGTATTTTGCCAAGAGAGGAGATATCTCCAAAAGAGTGAAAACAGGAATAAGATCTATAGATAGGAGGTTAAAAATCAGAATGAATTCTAAGAACCTGGATCAAAAGTTGGAAGCAGAGGAAGACAGACTCAAACAAAGAATTACAGCGCTGTGGGCTAGAATCAGACGATACAGCGAATCTTCCGAGAAAAGGCAGCAGGAATCGACTTTTTCTACCGATCAGAAGAGATTTTACAGACCACTGGAAGCAGCCGATGAGAGAGAGCAGCGAGGTGAGCCTCCGAGTGAGGATTCTATGTTTAATTTCTTATCTAAAATCTGGGACGCACCTCAACAACACAATGAGCAAACCTCAACAACACAATGAGCAAACTTATTGGATCCACCAAGAAATAGAAGCTTGCCGAGATATAAATGAAATGCAATCAGTTACGATTACTGAAGCTGATATTACAGCAGCCACCAGAAAGACACAGAACTGGAAGGCACCTGGTTCTGATGGCATTCATAATGCATGGTGGAAATACTTTCCTGCTCTCCACCCTCACCTAGCTAATTCCTTTAACGCTGCTCTGCAAGATCCAGTCACTTTACCTACATACTTGTTGGCGGGGAAAACAATTATGTTGGCTAAACAAGGTGATAATAGTAAACCAGAGAACTTTCGGCCAATCACATGTCTGTCAACACTATACAAAATATTGACAAATATTGACAAAACCTTTTACCTCCTGAGCAAATTGGATGTCAAAAGGGGATGCGAGGATGCAAAGAGCTTTTAGTTATAGATACTGTGATCACAAAGCAAGTTCGCAAACGCCTACATGATATATCTGTAGGATGAGTGGACTACAAAAAGGCTTTTGACTCTGTTCTTCATTCATGGCTTTTACGCGCCCTTGAAATGTATTAGATTAATCCAGTTTATTGAATTCTCTCTCTGTATGCATCTCCGAGTGGAAGACCTTTATTCACGTTAGGCAAGGTGGGATTTCTTATCAGACCAGGGAAGTCAGAATTCGGCGAGGTGTTTCAGGGCGACAGTTTGAGCCCACTGTGGTTTTGCATCGTCCTCATCCCGCTGAGTAGAATGATAAGAGAGTCCGGATATGGATATTGTATAAAGAGAAATCCGGATGTTCGCATATCGCATCAGTTTTATATGGATGACCTTAAACTCTACGCATGGAAAAAAGACCAACTACATAGTGAGTTTATGTATGTCCAACAATTCAGCAAAGATATCTGCATAGAATTTGGCTTAGATAAATGTGCGATATTAAATGTCAAACGTGGTAAAGTTCAAGATCAGGAAGGATGATTACAACTCTCTAGTGACATTATTATTCAAAGCCTTGGCAATGAAAACACATACAAATATCTAGGAATGTTGCAGCTATTGGAAATTTCTGACACAAATGCCAGAAATACGATTCAAAAGCAGATAATCTCCAGAGTAAATAAAATATGTGAGACGCATATCAACTCCAGAAGCAAAATTACTGCAATTAACACATGGGGTATTCCTGTTGCAACATATACCTTCGGAGTGATAAAATGGACAGACACGTCTTTGCAAACTTTCGACAGAAAGCTGAGAACGACGCTAACTAAAAATCGACTTCACCATCCGCATAGTTCGATACAAAGGTTATATACCTATCTCGAAATAAAGCAGGCAGAGGACTGCTAAATTTAGAAGTACTATGTCGTCAGCAGGAGGAGAAACTCCGTAATTTTTTTCCTTTCACGTGACACTCCACAAGACAATTTGTTTTCAGGATAAAAAAAATCAGCCCATTAAGTTTAGCCCAAGAAAGTAGAAGCTTTCCCTATCTAACAGCTCAGGACCGAGTTGATGTCTGGAAGACGAAAGAGCTACACGGCCGGTTTATAACAACGCTGACTGCTGATGATATTGATCTGAAATGGTCCACGGGATGGCTACGAATAGCGGGGCTTTATGGTGAAACAGAGGACTTCCTCTTCTCCATACAAGACCAAGTAGTGAAACAAGAGCTTATCAAAAGTATGCCTTGGGCCAACAGATCGATGGCAGGTGCCGATTGTGTAAAATCAACAATGAGTCAATCCAGCATATAAGTAACGGATGTCCATCTTTGGCGCACACTGAATATTTACAGCGACATAATAATGTAGCCAAAGTAATTCACCAGGCACTGGCAAAGAATTATCAACTTGTAGAACAGGAGCAATCCTATTACAAATGTAAGCCTCAGCAAGTTATCAGTAACCATTTGGCACGGATATTATGGGACAGCACAATTATAACAGAGAGAGCGGTTGAAGCTAACAGACCAGATATTGTCTTATTTGATAAAACAACAAGAAGAGCAATGATAATCGATGTTGCAGTTCCCACAGACGACAAACTGGTGCCAACTATTGCTGAAAAGAAACGAAAATACCAACCTCTCGCTGTGGATTTGAGGGACATGTACAGGTTACGGAGCGTAGACATAGTACCTGTGATAGTGTCAGCAAATGGCGTGCTGACCAAGGAGTGGTTGAAAACTGGAGAAAGGCTGCGATTAAAAGAAAAACACCTCAGAACAATGCAAAAAACCGCTTTACTGGGCACAGCAAATATAGTCAGGAAATTTTTGAGTCTCGATTAGGGAAGAAAGCGTACTTAGAATATGAAGACATCACCTGAATCCATCAAAATGTAAAAGACTACAAGTTTTGAGAACTGTACTAACACAAAACCATAAGTATTTCTTCACTGAAGCTCCATGACTTCGTACTGACAAATTGTGTCTTGAGATTGTCCTCCGACACATTTTGTAGTGAAAAAAATAATAGTGATGATGATGATGATAATAATAATAATAATAATAATAATAATAATAATAATAATAATAATAATAATAATAATAATAATAATAATAATGGTGGGACGGTCAACAGGCGGGCGCCTACAGGGTCACCTGAACAAACTACACCCAAATCCCAAAGAAGCAACCATCAATCTGTGGCTTCACCTGCCGACAGTGTTTTGCCCGAGCAGCTGCTCGCAACCACTAAGGTGGGGAAAGTGAGGCAACGTATGAAGTGGACAAATAACTTGAATGAGTATATTATGCGCGTCTACTACAGAGCCACACGTTTAGAAACAGAAATGATTGGATACAGACAATCTCTGCATGCTGAATTCAGAGAAAAGTTTCCTTATATTGGCGTCACAGATCAGAGGCTCGTAGATCTTCTGTATACTTAAAAACAATCTAATCCCAAAAGTAAGGTTGGAACAAATTAAACAGGAAGTAGCAGCAGAAATCTCTTCCTCCAGTAATGAATGCCCCTTGACACAAGCTGTCACAGATTCACACGAAGTTCCAAATTCAACCCTATTAGACGAAGCAAATCAGGATTCATCAACACCAGGTGCCAAGGAAGACAACATATCAGACGTAATTGACATATACCAGGAACTTTTTCTCAAGTACTCAGGATTAGATCCATCACTTCGCCCCAGAATTCCTAAACTCATCAGCAATAGAAACAACAGGCTCGTTCAAATTATTCAATATATAAATGAACATGTTTTGCCCTGTCAGATCAAAGAAGAAGATACATTAACAGATATACATGCTATAGTTTACTGTGCAGCTGCTACCGTAGCTGTAAAATCTGGTTTTAAATTAAAGGATCAGTCAGAAAGTGAAAAGGGGAAGTCAATCAAGAAAAATACGAAACCACCATGGCAGCAAAGCCTCGAAAATCAAATTCAGTGTCTCAGTCAAGAAATAGATGGAGTAACGCAATATTTGAACCAACCAAACAAGAAATTAGCCAAGAAAATTAAGAAAACACTTGCAAAGATCAGAAAACATGAATCAAGAAAACACAAGAACCAGGAACATAACACCATTGATCCAAATTTAATAGTTGAACATTTAAATGAAATTGAAACAGAAACTTGCAGCTAAATCACAAAGACTTAGACGATACAAAGAAACAACAAAACGTACACACACAAAATTTTAGTGTTTCGTCAGAATGAAAAAGTGTTCTATCAACAACTCAGACAAAATTGCAATTACCAACAAGAGAACAACGGTGCACCACATCAACAAAATTTAGAACAGTACTGGTCAAACATTTGGTCAGAAACGAGTCATCACAATAGTGAGGCACACTGGATTAAGGACGAAATTAATAATGTTCAAAATATAGATTCAATGTTCTATCAAGAGATCACAGTAAAAGACGTCAGCACTGCAATTGTAAAAATCCACAACTGGAAAGCTCCTGGCCCAGAACACGTTCACAATTTCTGGTACAAGCAGTTTACATCGCTTCACCATAAGTTGGCTCAGTGCTTCACACAAGTCATGAACAGCCCAGAAGACATGCCTTTATTTCTAACCAAAGGCATTACATACGTGAAACCCAAAAGTAGAGACACACAGAACCCATCTCAGTACCGCCCAATCACTTGCCTTCCCACAATGTACAAAATTTTGACTTCATGCATTACAAGTAAAATCCAAGATCATATTGAGTACAGAGGAATAATGACAGAACAAAAGAAAGGTTGCAGTCGATTACATAAAGGATGTAAAGAACAACTAACAGATATGGTCATTCTCCAACAAGCACATAAAAACCATAGAAACTTGCACCTGGCATACATTGACTACAAGAAAGCATTTGATAGCGTTCCTCATAGTTGGCTTATTGAAGTTCTCCGCACATACAAAATTAATGAAACTTTCTGGAACATATCATGACTCATTGGAGAACAACATTGTCCTTAAGGCAGCAAGAGTTAACAATCTCACAAAAGACATCAGAATTAAGCGGGGAATCTTCCAAGGAGACTCCTTAAGCCCATTGTTGTTCTGTCTGGATCTAAATCCCCTATCAACACAACTTAACAATACTGACTATGGCTTCCAAATTCGTAAAAATAAGAAGACTATCCACACCATATCACATCTGATGTATACGGATGACATTAATCTTTACAGTTCAACAGACAGTCCGCTTCAATATCTCCTTGAAAGAACACGAACGTTTTATGAAGACATTCATATGAGTTTTGGTATTGACAAATGTAAGACGCTTCACGTAGACAAAACTGGAAAGTTACAGAAAATAGACAGCACACTCAGTGATCAAACGACAATACAGGCAATGGGCGATGAAGAAATATATAAGTATTTAGGATTCGAGCAATCACAGACAACAAGGCAATCAAACAATCTCTAACAAAACTGTACAAATCAAGAATCACTGCACTCCTGAAAACCAAGTTAACAGGTAATAACATGACAAAAGCAATCAACACATTTGCAGTACTAGTACTCATTTGGAATTATACCGCGAAGCGACACAGACCTCGAAGACATTCAGAGATTTATCCGCACAATTTTGACAAAATTCAGACATCACCATCCAAATAGCGCAATAGAACGAGTGACACTCCCACGAAGTGAGGGAGTAAGAGGCCTAATAGATTTAAAGAACTTGTGCTACAAACAAATCCATTCATTAAGGAACTTTTATTATGAGAAACAGGCAACCTGAGACTTACACGCTGCAATAGTTCAAGCAGATACTAAATTAACCCCTCTTAACCTTAACAACAAACAGCTGGACATTTCATCGCGGGTTACAGACAATAACTGTAAAATAGACATGTGGTCAAGAAAGGAACTCCATGGACGCCATGCAAATTATCTCAAGCAACCCCATGTAGACTCAAAAGTCTCAAACACTTGGCTAAAATGCGGTGATCTGTTTGACGAAACAGAAGGGTTCATGGTCGCCATATAGGATCAAGTGATGAACACTAAAAGTTACAGGAAGTATATCCTCAAACAAACAATAGATGACAAATGTAGAAAATGTCATACAACAGTTGAGAGTATACAGCACATCACATCAGGATGCAAATTAATGGCCCATACAGATTACACCTATAGGTACAATCAAGTTGCAAATATTATTCACGAGAAACTGGCAGCGAAATCCAACCTACAAGAAATGACCTGTCCATATTACAAATATGTTCCCGATAGTGTACTTGAAAATTCAAACTATAAGTTGTACTATGATAGAGACATTATTACAGATAAAACTATTCATCATAACAGACCAGACATAACTTTTGTAGACAAACGGCAAAAGATTGGCTTCCTGATTGACATAACCGTTCCACAAACAGCTAATCTTCAAACAGCACATGTAGAAAAAATAACAAAGTATACAGAACTAGCAGCTGAAGTCAAGACACTATGGCATCTCCAAAACGTTCATATTGTTCCTCTGGTCATTTCGTGCACAGGAGTTATACCAAATAACATCCATAAAAATCTGGAACTTATTCAAATACCAAAATATACCTATAAAATTATGCAAAAATCGATCATCTTAAACACATGCAGGATTGTTCGAAAATTCCTAAATTGCGACGAAATATGAATTGATCTTTGTCTTGGTTATTAACCCGACACAAAGTCAAACAAAATCCGGTGAATACCGAGAAACAATGTATAATAATAATAATAATAGTAATAATAATAATAATAATAATAATAATAACTAAACCAAAAAAGTGTTTTATAGGAGATTGAACGAAAAAATTCAAAGCATTGAGCTGCCAGGGAAGTCAGCTGTAGAAGAATTCTGGGGGAGAATATGGTCAACAGAAGGCCACTTTCAAGACAACACATCATGGATGAGTGATGTTACGAACCATACTGCTACTATCAGACACATGGAAACCAGTGAAATTTCGATGGATATCTTATGGGCTACTATTCGTAAGCTGGCTTACTGGAAATGTCCTGGTCCCGATGGGCTTCATAACATCTGGTCCAAGAGATTCACATATCTCCATGAAAAGATCTTGACACTTGTGAATCATTACTTGAAAAATCCGGAAGAAACTGCAGACATCTTGAGTGAAGGTGTTACATATTTAAAACCAAAAACAAATGACACTACACATCCAGGGAATTACCGACCAATCACATGCCTTAATGCATTATACTAGATGAAGACTGGCTGTGGACATACAATCATCGAACAACGTTGTACACAAAATAACATAATATCGAAGACCCAAAAAGGCAGCTGCAAGGGCTCATTGGGAAGTAGAGAACAGTTTCAAAAGTTTTCCAAAAACACCCACTTTCTGTCCTTGGGTAGCACAGACAGCCATGTTGCGGTTTTGGTGCACTTCCCAAACATAAGACGAATTGAAGTCGAAACAGAATCTGGAAAAGATGATAGGCGTGAAGCCAAAGAATATGTTTGCCTTTTTCACAAAACCATTTCACGAGCAAACGCTCTCGGTGGATCCGGCGTCCCAAAGACGAAGTTTCTCAACGGACTTTGCCGTTTTCCAAAACCAAAAAGCGAAGCTTTTGTGTCTGGAGATGTGAGGCAAAATGGGATAAGATATAGACCCAGTTTTCCAATTTGTTTTCGAACTATTCGGTTCTCTTCAGCAAGGCGAAGAAGCCTTTCAACTAAATTATTGAAGCTTGTACTTCTATGCCAAAGCAAAGGCGTAAGCCAAAGCCGGCATAACTTCGTGGGGTACGAATGGTTTCAAAAGTTTTCCAGTTATGCCGGCTTTGGCTTACGCCTTTGCTTTGGCTTTAACATCTTTAGAAGTGCTGCAGATCAAGCGACTCTAACGGCAGGACTGAGAATGACGCAAAAAGTCATGCCAAATTCCATCTTGGAGTTACTACCCATAGATGCCACGTTAGAAAAACCTAAGTGTAACGAAGAAAACTCCGCCTATCTTGTGTAATTCGACCTTCTAAGACGCCGGGAACGCTATTTTAGAAGACAGTTGTGTTCTTGGTAAGGAACAGATGGCTCATTGCGAAGATCGGAAATACGAGAGCAATTTCCTATTCTCTGGAACGCCCTGACTGGCTTCGGCGAAGTAGGTAAGGTAACTCGCACGGTGTCAAATTCTCATAGTCTAGAGATGTATGAGAATTTGACACCGTGCGGGTTACCTTAACTACTTCTGTGTCCCTGCTCGACGTGTGACAGGCAAGAACACGCAGGGCATAGAGTTTCTCGATCGGAGGACGTCCAGGCAGATTTTACGAAGTTGTTTCTTGTTTGGTAAAAAATTACCCATCAGTGATTTCACAAAAACAAAAATTAGAAAACAAAATATTATGAATAATATGGTATAATGAGTGAAAAATATTAAAAATATAGAAAATTCAAAATAGGCACTTATAGGTTCGTAACGCTCGATTAAGCAATTACATCTAAAATAGACATTATATGTATTATAAAACCCGCGCAAAACCATTTCTAAGGTTAAACATTAATAATGGGGTAAGTGGCCTACAATACTATACTGAAGAAATAAAATAGGCAAAAATGGCATTGTCCGGACTGTAGTTGAAATGAATAAACTATTTTTTTGTTCTCGGATAATTGTTCAGCATTTTTAATGAATTAGAAAAATAATTTAAACATGAAGAGAAATGAAATTCAGCAGCTGAAAGGGGATTTTATTTTTGTTTCAATGAGCTTCAATCACTAGCAGAATCAATCAAAAAGAAACTATCCTCGTTTCCTTCATATCATTTTAAGTATTTCATTTTTTAAATACACCTATTTTATGTTTTTAAATACATCTCTAAAATACATGTCCAAAAAACTCAAAAATACAGTTGTTCAAATACAAAATGTATTTCAAATACAAGTTTTTAAATACCACCCAACCCTAAAATACTATACTAAAGAAATAAAATAGGCAAAAATGGCATTGTCCGGACTGTAGTTGAAATGAATAAACTAATTTTTTGTTCTCCGATAATTGTTCAGCATTTTCAATTGAAGTATCCAATAAAACACAAGGATCCTTAAAATGATATTATTCAATACCAGGTACAATTGCTGAAGTGCCGAATCACAAGTAGAATGTACCGTAAGCGAAGCCGTGTTGTCATAAACCAGAGGAAGTCCCAAAATCTGCCAAGTCACCGAATATCCGTAGGAGAGTTCCAAGTTCGTAGCACCAGTCGTCGTAGTAGTCGTACTCCACACTGCTAACACCAAAACACTCGCCAGGATACACTCGCTAACACGGCCTCTCGCTGTCTGCTTTGGCGTTGAGTTGGAGCCCTTCTTATAGCCCGGCGGGGCTGTGGGCCCGCCGACTAGCTGCGGAGTAGGGGCGGGGCCGAGTCTCTAACCGCCTGCTCGAGCGTGACGGCCGCGTGCAGCCGGGCTCGGCCGGCTTGCACCGGTTGTCTCCTTCTGTCGCATGGGGCGGTAACGCCCCGCTGACGTCACTCGGCGGCGGCTCTTTCAACTGTGCGCGGCCGGTTACGACAGATTTTAATGCAAGGGGCAAAAAAAGTAAATGATCAAGAAGTGGGTCATTACGGAAAAGATATGCTAAATGAAAATGATACTCGTCTAATTGAGATATATGAACAGTTCTCTCTAAAGATACTGAATGGCTTTTACCCCAACAAAGATATCCATAAATATACATGGACACAAAGTACTACAGGGCTGAAATCAATTATTGATTATATCATTATTGAACAGAAATCTCACGTGAATATCATGAATGTCCGTGTAAAAAGAGGGGCTGATTGTGGGTTCGATCCTTACCTGTTGAAAACAACAGCTTGGATTAGGCCCAGAAAGAAAGAAATACCAACTGTGAACGGTGAATTACATAGGAAGTAAAATTTGAAGTGAGTTACCGACTTGGCAGTTTTGAAAAAGAATCCACCATATTCATTTATAAGTTAAGATTAGCACAAAAGATGAATAGAAAAATTAAAGAGTCCAGAGAATAAAAAATATACAATTTCCTGAAGAAATCCTGGAGTGAGTCCCTATGGAGTCAATTGGGAATACTGTGATGAACCCGCCCTGCCGCATACGGCAACCCACGCATGTGAGCAATGCGCGCAGCACGCGGGCCGGATACCTCACAAAAAGGGGGGAAAACACCGTCACACGGAAGTGTGTTGGTAATCAGCTGACAGGTATGCGCGTTAAATTTATAAATGATGGGCGCCAAACGGGCACTTACCTGTCACCTGGCACTGGCATATGAGAACCTCAGGGGTGAGCACTCTTGAATGATGGCATGCACTGGGTTTGCTACTATTACAATAATTACAAGGTTATGTTACAGCTTAAGTGTCAATCGCCTGAATGGCCAGAACACGTTTATTGCTTTTTTTCTGATACAATTTGGTCGGAAAGTCTCTTAAATTAAACTCTATTATTATTTTTTGTTACATTAGTTGACTCTTTTTTGAATGTCTTTATAATTAATACAAAATGATAGTCGTTGAGTCTACCTCTTTTGATGATTGCACATCTGAAGTCGTCCTCAAAATAAACGCTGCCACGAACCGCGTCGTAGCAGGGCGCAGCCAGCCGGAAGCAGAAATATGTGCGGTGCTATCGTTCCTTCCCGTTCCAATCCTTCGCCGATCCGCCGCCCGAAGTCAGGAGGTGGATGAAAAAGCTCCGATCGGTGGGTATCGGAGGAGGCCGTCAAACGCCACCCCACTCCGTACCAAATGGAATAAATTCTAGTTGCCCGTTGAAAATGGAATAAATTCCAGTTTTGTACTTTCAAACGGGACCGCCTGCACTCCGTTTGTCGGCCAACACTAATCGCAGGCTCCAGCTACCTCTCCTCAACACAGCAGTCTCCTTTCTATCTCGTTCTCTCGCCTTCTATCTGTGTTCTGTTGAAAAATCTCATTTCTCGAGCTTCCTGCGTCGCATCCCCACTCTCTTTTCTAATTTTGCACATCGCTCCTTCACGTGTTCGGAATTTTAAATGTTATTGGTCGAAATCTCAGTTTCTCGAATATTCGACGCGAGTCGGAAGCCGATAGGGCATTTTCTAACTAACGTCATTTTCTGGGCGCCTGATTGGTGGTCTTTGTTGTGCGTGTGTCTTGGCCAGTACACCAGAAATGAATAAAGCAGTTCTTTCTGCTGTCTCCGTGATGATTATATAAGTCCTATGGGATTACTTAAACAGTGGCCGGGATCTCTATAATTCGCTTGTTACGGTGCCTAGTGTAAACGTGGGCGGGCAGCCGCCCGCTCTTTGCCTGAAGGGCTGTCCCCGGGAGACACTCCCACCCAAGTCGTAAATCTTTGGTTAGAACGACAGGCACATGTTCGCGCGTCTTGCGCTGAGCCGTGTCAAATCAGGGACTGTCCTAATCGGCGTGACCGAGGGGTGAGTTTGGGTCCGGCGATCAGCAATGGCCTCATTGCAATACATAGAAACATAGACTTACACTGAAGGCTATTAGTGGCAAGATGAAATTAAAGAGTAGTCAAGTTTTCTAATTTGCTTGGTGCGGACTGACTTTTATGATGTTGCCCCATTCTCTTGCCAGCTGCCATCTATCGTCGCCCAAAGTACATTTTTTGACATTTTCTAAACTTGTCGGTTTCTTAATAGTAGAGGTGAACTATACGTTCACGAATATTAAAGAAGACTAAAACTTTATCCAAAATAGAAATTTCCATTAAAAAATTCGAAACCATGTTTAAGAAAATAGCGATTAAGCATTACTGTAAAAGCGAAATTTGAAGCTATTTCTCACAGGAATCAATTGAGTTTTCGAAAAACTGTATTTTACTTTATTTAAATCACATGTACTCGTAAATATAATAATATCGGCTCTAATGTCAATATTACCAATGTGAGACACAAGTCAAGAAAATTACATTTTTGTAATTTTTTGAAAAAACAAAAGCATAGAGCTACATTGCATTTGTCATCATATGTATAGGGTACATTTGGCATTACCTTTACCAAAAATTTAAAAAAATATGAGCCGTTTTTGAGAAATTCTTGTTTTTGTAATTTTTTAAAATTGCAAATATTGCACGCAATATGGCACGAAAACTACTAATATTTTCAAAGAAATCTACATTACCTTAATGAATATTTATGCACAACAAATTTCATTTGAAGTAAAAATCTCTATCTACAAATTTGTAGTTTTAGGAAGACGTAGAAAAAAATTCAACTTTTGCACTGTTGGAAAATTCAGAGTAAACTGTGAAAATCAGAGCTATGTGACCTTTATAAATGTATTTTACTCTATTCTTACAAGAAATTGAAAGGAAAAATTTGGCGCTGTTTTTGAGAAACTTTTGAAAATGTCCGGGGAGCTTCATGTAATGTACCCCCAAATTTTAAAGAATGTTTTTCAAAATTTCAAAGCTTCGACTAGAGCCAGAGTGATAGGGGTTTCTTCAATTTGGAAAAGATCATACGTGGTTTAGGTGGTAGGAGGGTTCACAGACAGACGGACGGACGGTTTGAAAAAAATACTTTTTCCATATCAGGGGACCCCAAAATGTGTATTTCTGTTGAAATCTCGAAATCGAATTCGCAGCATTACATAACTTTATACTTCGTATATTACACCGTATATATGTATGTATACGAGAAAGTAAATAGAGTGCTACAAAATGGCACACACTTTCTCGTAACAATTTTTCTAATTTCCTTGGTATGGACTGGATTTAAGATGTTGCTCCATTCACTGGCCAGCTGCCATCTATCGTCACCGAAAGTACATTTTCTTGACATTTTTTCAACATTTCGGTTTCTTAATAGTAGAACCGAAATATGACTGCAAGAATATTAAAGAAGAGAAAAATCTCGTCCTAAATAGAAATATTCATTGAAAATTTTAAGCCATTTTTAAGAAAATGGCGATTAAGCATTACTGCGGCCAATGCGAAATTTGAAGCCCTTTTTCACAGGTATCTATTGAGATTTCGAAGAACTTCATCTGTAGCCATTTAAAGCACTTCTACTCACAAATGTAATAATGTATACAAAATGATGGAAATATACCTATTAACGGCGTGAGAGATATTTCAAAACAAATACATTTGTGTTATTTTTTAAAAAACAAAGGAATAAGGTAACGACAGGTTGTCAGGGGTCAAACTGTTTCACCCCTGACAACCTGTCATTACGTTATTCCTTTGTTTTTCAAAAAATGTTTCACTGAAACATTGCCACAACTTCGAAAAATTTAAGTAGCGCAGTCTGTATCATAAAATTATTTGCTGGCTATGTTCCCATAGTTAGCTACCTCTCTTAGAAACATATGGAATCGTTTGTTGCATTGGGTTACAATTGCAACCTAAAATGTCCGTAAATATATATGGTGTATTGTGACGCAGCCAAATCTTCTAATCGAAACTGCGTTAATTTTGAGTTAACTGAGTTGAAATAAAAGGCATAGATAAGTAAATTATGTCAGATCCTAGGCGTGCTATGTTGTGACTTAATAATTATTCATTATAAACAAGACAAAATGTATTAATAGCATATACCACTTACAGGGTAACATTGCCATACTGGCCATCTTGTTTTTCTCATATTTATATCCTTTAAGAAGAAATTCTTACATTTAAACAATTGACATTTGTGAGTTAATACATAATTTCTTAAGCATATGATTTATAAATTGTGAGCACTGATTAATTATATTTAATACAAAATTAATTTTTCGTTGTCACCATTTTTGCACTGTAACTTTGAGAATCACATCATTAATTTACTTTGCATTGGTTTTAGAGAGAATGCCAAGTAGACAAATAAATATTCCAATATCTAAGGTTTACAAAACTCTGATGAAGTTAAAATGCACCAAGCAATGGAATATATAAATAGTAGTAAATTAAGTAGGAAAAAGAGCTACTGAACTGTATGTAATTGGCAGGTCCACTTTAAATGACAAGGATGAGTGTGTTATGCCAAAATATGATATTGTTGCAGAGCTTCCCAGATCAAATATAAAAAGGAAAAAGCATCATTTCTCTATCACATTTTATCACAATGTAACACAGTTCATAAAATTTATTTTAGACTAAGTTCTCAAAGTAGTCTTCATCCCTGTTTATTAATAATCATAAAATTTGTTGTGATGCATAATTTATGTTTCACCTATCCATCACATGCACATTTAAACCAGGGACCGAAAAGGTATTGAATACCGGTAAAAATACCAGTAAAATACCGGTATTTTTCCATTCCTTTTTCAAATACCTTTATTCTTTTATACCGGTAAAATACCTCTATAGGACGTCTATACCGGTATGGACGTCCATAAAGGTTATACCGGTATTATACCGGTATTTTCAATGAAGAAATATAGCTTACCATCCATACATGTTAAAAAAATAGGTTACTTTAGTTAATAATATCTCTCAAAATGTTTATTAATCAAATATCATTTCATAATTGTTATTTATTGTTTAAATTATATATATATATATATATATATATATATATATATATATATATATATTAAACAACTGTATTAAATTCTATTCTTATTATTGTAAATGTTTTGTGTTCGGACGTTTACGTTTTGCATATTGAAAACCTCTCATAATTTAAACTTCGGAAAAGTTGAAATATGAAATAATAATTATTGATTCCATTGAAGAGAACCTTTTCTTAGCGTCCTTCATCCAGCCATCACCCATCTGACCTGAGAGATGACCTAAGCCTGTCTTTGTATTTCGCACATGGAGAGGCTGTAAACGTATGCGCCGGCCGTAGGCGTAGGACCGTTTCTTCCCTCCCAGACCCCTCCTTCGGCGAACTGAGGGAGCTTTGACACCTTGAGATATTCACGAACGCTCAGGCTTTCAGGCCCAGTTTTGTTATTGTTAAAAAATGATTTTCTTTTACTTCATTTCACAATTAAATCTTAATTATACATTAATAAATAGGACTAAAATAAAATGTTATTTTCCTAGTTTATATTAAGGGTTTAATATATTTTGACATTAACTGCAAATATTGAGAAAATTTGTAATAAAAGTAAATTATTATGTTATTATTATTATTATTATTATTATTATTATTATTATTATTATTATTATTATTGTAGAAAGATGGTTCTTTTTCAAATTTATTGGACCAAATAGGATCAATCTACGATGATACGATGATACCAGGAATTAAGACGTATGATTCATAGACATTTATTGCTGCTTAACGTTTCGCACATTTGGCATGTGCCTTGTCAAAAGCATTTGACATTGATAATAAACATTACATTTTTTGTAGTGAAAAACAAAGGAATAAATTAAATATACATATTGAAGAAATGTTTAACAACATTTTCATGTAAAGTTTAAATGTAATGTTTATTATCAACCGTTTGTCAAATTCTTTTGACAAGGCACATGCCAAATGTGCGAAACATTAAGCAGCAATAAATGTCTACGAATTATACGTCTTAATTCCTGGTATCATCGTATCATCGTAGATTGATCCTATTTGGTCCAATAAATTTGAAAAAGAACCATCTTTCTACAATATCGAAACGGGATCAACAGGAAGATATTCAACCATTCATATTATTATTATTATTATTATTATTATTATTATTATTATTATTATTATTATTATTATTATTATTATTATTATTATTAGCTATTAACATTGCATGTGGGCATGGGTTTCCTTCAACGCGGGTAGCTTACATTGTAAAAAGCATCTGAAGGAGCCCACTTCGAGAAGAGTGTTTCTTCCTTAATATTAAGAAATATATACTAACATTATTAATTAATAAAAAGTTTATTAATATTAGCATTTTTACTTTTTAATTAAAATTAACATTTAATTTAAATAAAATTATAAATTAACAAACAAAATAATAAATTAATTTACACAAATTTAATGCAAACATTTAAAAATTAATTAGTATTAATATTTTAAAATATTTATTAAAAGTAATTAATATATAGTCCTATTAATATTTTTTCTTAATGAAATTTCTTAAATAATACATGGGTGTAAATTAAACATGTTTCAATCATTAATTTTGAATTAAACATTACGCTTCTGTTTCCTCGCGTAAGAATAGTTAATATGTCTATTAGCGTTCAATGTCAATTTTTAATACTGTTTTAGTTATAATTATGGTGCAGAATAAGGAAACTGGGCCAACTGAAAAAATTATTTTCGGGAATGTTGGTGATACGATCCAATTTAAGCAAATAATCGTATTTAGTGATAAACACAGTCGTGCAAGAAGGAAGTTTGGTATGTGTGGGAAGACTCATTTATGAGTAAGAAGACACGTTTCTCCATTTTTATCGCTACTAAAAAGGACAAGATTTATACGGAGAAATTCGATAAATTTTCAACACTGTATCACGTGTCACTCTGCGCCCGAACGTGAGGTACAAGGTCAGCGAACGAGCTCGTGTTGATGTCTGCGAAAGACCGTTGGCTGGTCCCTCCGTCTGACGGCAGAACTCGACTTCCCAGTCAACGGCAGAACTCGAATACTAGCTAGAATATGTGTCGAAAATCTGCCACCCTCGGTACTCGAACCCTAGGACCTCCCGGTCAGAAACTCTGCTGTGTAAATAGTTGTTTCCTCTGAGCCATCTCAGCGGAAAAAATCACAATGAATTTCCCGCAAATACTTGTATGATTCTACTCAAATACCGGTATTTTCTTATGAAAATACCGGTATTTTGATGAGAGAATACCGGTATAATGCCTTTAAATAGAGGTATTTTACAGGTGCGTCAAGCTGGAACAGCCAAGTCAGCACACCCACACGAAACATGTCTAATCATTTATTGCTAATTAATTGCCAATTAATTGCCACGTATTTTCGTGGAGAAAACGGGTGTGTGCTAGTTTGACGTCAAGCCAGCACACACATCAGTTAAATTCGAGCCAGAGCTCAACGCAAACCATCTAATCATTAATTGCTAATTAATTGCCAATTA
This sequence comes from Teleogryllus occipitalis, assembly GCA_011170035.1. Taxonomy (NCBI): domain Eukaryota; kingdom Metazoa; phylum Arthropoda; class Insecta; order Orthoptera; family Gryllidae; genus Teleogryllus; species Teleogryllus occipitalis. The sequence goes on from BLKR01005830.1 coordinate 60,828, forward strand.
ATTGTCACAATTTGGAATTATTTCGCACGTATTGTCAGTCTAAAATAATCAAAGTAAATGGCAGCAGGCATGACGCAACCCGCAACATAATTTTGAACGTCAAGCCAGCACACACATCAGGTAAATACGAGCCAGATCTCAACGGAAACAATATAATCATTTATTGCTAATTAATTGCCAATTAATTGCCACAATTCGGAATGAATTCGCACGTATTTTCAGTCTAAAATAATAAAAGTAAATGGCAGCAGGTGTGACGCAACCCGCGACATATTAAAAAAATTGGAATATAGAGAAAACCAACGAGCACAATCACATAAAAATAACGAGATAGTTTAAACACATATCGAACTATTATTTTACTTCATGCATGATTTAATTACCCCTCTCTTTTATGAGATAATACATTTTATAACTTCGTAGTTTTGCAAACACGTACGACATTCAAATAGATAATGCAAGAGTACCAACGAGTGCGATATATTTATAATCTATTAAATATTTAAATACACATTCAATACTAGTTTACTATACTGAAGATAAATTAATCAATGTTGCCGTGGATTATATAAACATTGCTGAAACTGCATCACATTTATCGAACCAAGCCGCTTTTTCAAAATCAAAAATACAGAGAACCAGCAAGCACAATCACATAAAATTAAAAACATACTTAATAGATGTTTAGAACTAATCTTTTACCCTACAAACTATTTAATTGCTCTTGTCATTTATTAAATAATATTTTTTTTTAAACGTCGTTGTTATGAAACCTCATCGAATTTCGAACAGGAAATGGGAGAGTACCAACGAGCTCCAATATCTAAATTCTATATAATTATTGAATGCACATTCAATACTAGTTTATTACATGAAAGAAAATGTGATAAATGTTGCTTAGCATATTACAGTAAAGATAAATTGATAATTGTGTCCGTGAAATAAATAAACATTTTGAATTTGCATTTGAGTTATCTAACCAAGTTAGATATTTAAATTCGAAAATACAGAGAACCAACGAGCACAATCACATAAAATAAAGAACATAGTTAAAGAATGCTTAGAACTAATTTTTTATTCTATACACGTTTCATTTGCTCTTGTCGTTTATTAAATATTAATTTTTTAAAACTTCGTTGTTATAAAATCTTGTTGACGTTCCAACTGGAATTGCGATAGCATCAACTAGAGCTAATATCTTAAATTTATGTAATAATTGAATACACATTTATGAGTACATTATTACACCAAATATAAATTAATAAATAAAGCCGTGAATTATATAAACATGATTGATACTGCATTGCAGTTACCGAACCAAGCCAGATATTCAAATTCGAAAATACAGAAAACCAACGAGCTCAATCACATAAAATTAAGTGCAAAGTTATTAGATATTCAGACCTAAGTATTTACTCTATACACGATTTAATTGCTCTTGTCATTTATTAAATAATATTTTTTAAACTTCTTTGTTATGAAACAACGAAGACATTCGAACAGGAAATGCGAGAGTACCAACGAGCACTAATATCTAAAATCTATTTAATAATTGAAAGCACGTTCAATACTAGAATATTACACTAAAGATAAATTGATAAATGTTGCCGTGAAATATATAAACATTTTGAAACTGCATGGGGGTTATTAAATAAAGCCAGATATTCCAATTCGAAAATACAGAGAACCAAAGAGCACAATCACATAAAATTATAAACATAGTTAATAGACATTCAGAACTAATTGTTTACTCTATACACGATTTAATTGGTCTTGTCAATTATTAAATAATATTTTTTTAATAGTCTTTGTTATGAAACCTCGAAGACATACGAACAGGAAATGCGAGAGTCCCAACGAGCACTAATATCTAAAATCTATTTAATAATTGAATGCACGTTCAATGCTAGAACATTACACTACAGATCAATTGTTAAATGTTGCCGCGAATGATATAAACATTATTGAAACTACATGGCAGTTATCAAATCAAGCGAGATATTCAAGTTCGAAAATGCAGAGAACCAAAGCGCACAATCACATAAAATTAAGAACATATTTAATAAATATATAGAACTAATTGCTTACTCTATACACGATATAATTGCTCTTGTCATTTTTCTAATAATAAATTTTTAAAACTGTGTTGTTATGAAACCTCATCGACAATCGAAGAGGAAATGCGAGAGTACAAACGAGCACTAATATGTAAAATATATTTAAAATTTGAATGCGCGTTCAATACTAGCATATTACAGTAAAGATAAATTGATAATTGTGTCCGTGAAATAAATAAACATTTTGAATTTGCATTTGAGTTATCTAACCAAGTTAGATATTTAAATTCGAAAATACAGAGAACCAACGAGCACAATCACATAAAATTAACAACATAGTTAAAGGATGCTTAGAACGAATTTTTTATTCAATTCACGATTTAATTGCTCTTGTCGTTTATTAAATATTAATTTTTTCAAACTTCGTTGTTATAAAATCTTGTTGACGTTCCAACTGGAATTGCGATAGCATCAACTAGCGCTAATATCTTAAATTTATGTAATATTTGAATACACATTTATGAGTACATTATTACACCAAATATAAATTAATAAATAAAGCCGTGAATTATATAAACATGATTGATACTGCATTGCAGTTACCGAACCAAGCCAGATATTCAAATTCGAAAATGTAGAAAACCAACGAGCACAATCACATAAAATTAAGTACAAAGTTAATAGATATTCAGACCTAAGTATTTACTCTATACACGATTTAATTGCTCATGTCATTTTTCTAATAATAAATTTTTAAACTTTTGTTGTTATGAAACCTCATCGACAATCGAAGAGGAAATGCGAGAGTACAAACGAGCACTAATATGTAAAATATATTTAAAATTTGAATGCGCGTTAAATAGTAGAATATTACAGTAAAGATAAATTGATTATTGTTGCCGTAAATTATATAAACATTTTGAAACTGCATGGGAGTTATCTAACCAAGCCAGATATTGAAATTCGAAAATACAGAGAACCAACAAGCACAATCACATAAAATTAAGAACATAGTTAAAGAATGCTTAGAACTGATTTTTTATTCTATACACGATTTAATTGCTCTTGTCGTTTATTAAATATTAATTTTTTAAAACTTCGTTGTTATAAAATCTTGTTGACTTTCCAACTGGAATTGCGATAGCACCAACGAGCTATCTTAATTTTATATCTTAATAAATGCAAATATCTTAATTTTATGTAATAATTGAATCCACATTTAATAGTACATTATTACATCAAATATCAATTGATAAATATTGCCGTGAATTATATAAACATGATTGATACTGCATGGCAGTTACCGAACCAAGCCAGATATTAAAATTCGAAAATGCAGAGAACCAACGAGCACAAATACATAAAATTAAGTACAAAGTTAATAGATATTTAGACCTAATTATTTACTCTATACACGATTTAATTGCTCTTGTCATTTATTAAATTATTTTTTTTAAACTTCTTTGTTATAAAATCTTAAAGACATTCGAACAGAAAATGCGAGAGGACCAACGAGCACTAATATCTAAAATCTATTTAATAATTGAAAGCACGTTCAATACTAGAATATTACACTAAAGATAAATTGATAAATGTTGCCGTGAAATATATAAACATTTTGAAACTGCATGGGGGTTATTAAATAAAGCCAGATATTCCAATTCGAAAATACAGAGAACCAACGAGCACAATCACATAAAATTAAGAACATAGTTAAAGGATTCTTAGAACTAATTTTTTATTCTATACACGTTTTAATTGCTCTTGTCGTTTTTTAAATATTAATTTTTTAAAACTTCGTTGTTATAAAATCTTGTTAATTTTCCAACTGGAATTACGATAGCACTAACGAGCGCTAATACATTAAATTTATGTAATAATTGAATCCACATTTAATAGTACATTATTACACCAAATATAAATCAATAAATAAAGCCGTGAAATATATAAACATGATTCATACTGCATGGCATTTACCGAACTAAGCCAGATATTCAAATTTGAAAATGCAGAAAACCAACGAGCACAATCACATAAAATTAAGTACAAAGTTAATAGATATTTAGACCTAAGTATTTACTCTATACACGATTTAATTGCTATTGTCAATTATTAAATAATATTTTTTTAATAGTCTTTGTTATGAAACCTCGAAGGCATTCGAACAGGAAATGCGAGAGTCCCAACGAGCACTGATATCTAAAATCTATTTAATAATTGAATGCACGTTCAATGCTAGAACATTACACTACAGATCAATTGTTAAATGTTGCCGCGAATGATATAAACATTATTGAAACTACATGGCAGTTATCAAATCAAGCGAGCTATTCAAGTTCGAAAATGCAGAGAACTAACGCGCACAATCACATAAAATTAAGAACATATTTAATAAATATATAGAACTAATTGTTTACTCTATACACGATATAATTGCTCTTGTCATTTTTCTAATAATAAATTTTTAAAACTTTGTTGTTATGAAACCTCATCGACAATCGAAGAGGAAATGCGAGAGTACAAACGAGCACTAATATGTAAAATATATTTAAAATTTGAATGCGCGTTCAATACTAGCCTATTACAGTAAAGATAAATTGATAATTGTTGCCGTGAATTAATAAACATTTTGAATTTGTATGGGAGTTATCTAACCAAGCCAGATATTTAAATTCGAAAATACAGAGAACCAACAAGCAGAATCACATAAAATTAACAACATAGTTAAAGGATGCTTAGAACTAATTTTTTATTCTATACACGATTTAATTGCGTTTGTCGTTTATTAAATATTAATTTTTTAAAACTTCGTTGTTATAAAATCTTGTTGACTTTCCATCCGGAGTTGCGATAGCAGCAACGAGCGCAAATATCTAAAATTTATGTAATAATTGAAACCACATTTAATTGTACATTATTACACCAAATATAAATTAATAAATAAAACCGTGAATTATATAAACATGATTGATACTGCATGGCAGTTACCGAACCAAGCCAGATATTCAAATTCGAAAATGCAGAGAACCAACGAGCACAATCACTTAAAATTAAGAACAAAGTTATTAGATATTTAGACCTAATTATTTACTCTATACACGATTTAATTGCTCTTGTCATTTATTAAATAATATTTTTTTTAACTTCTTTGTTATGAAACCTCGAAGACATTCGAAAAGGAAATGCGAGAGTACCAACGAGCACTAATATCTAAAATCTATTTAATAATTGAATGCACGTTCAATGCTAGAACATTACACTAAAGATCAATTGTTAAATGTTGCCGCGGAATATTTAAACATTATTAAAACTACATGGCAGTTGTTGAGCAGCTCTTCCTACAGGCCAAACGTTATGATTAAGATCTATTTTGTCGACCTATCACAAAATGATCTATTAAAACACATTCAATACCAATTTATAACAAAAAAGATATATTTATTAACATTGCCGTGTATTAAATAAATATTGTTAAAAACTGAATCATAGTTGCCCAAACATGCCAATATTCAAATTCGAATATAGAGAGAACCAACGAGAACAATCAAATAAAACCTAAATCATAATTTAACAGATATTTGATACTAACTTAATACGCTTAACAGAAATTAATTGCTTCAGCCATTTACAAAATAACTAATTTTAGTGTTCTTACTTATGCAACCACGTACAATATTCGAGTAGGAAATTAGAGTGTACCAACTGGTACAAACTACAAAACCTATTAAATATTTAAACACACAATCAAAACTAATGTGTTACACCAAAGATCAATTTTTAACCGTAGCCATATTTAAATATTATTAAAACAAAATCATACTAGACTCAACATGCTAGATATTCAAATTCGATTAAGATGCAGAATAACGAGATCAATCAAATAAAAACAAGACTATAATTTCACAAACATGTTATACTAATTAAGTTTTCTAAACAAAAAATCATTATTCTTGCCACTTACGATATAGAATATTTTTAAACTTTTTAAAATTTATCTTTGCTCCAATAACTTAGTATTAAATGTGCATTAAAAGACTTAATAGGTTTTGGTTCTTTTTATTCATTTATTTTATTTATTTATTTATTTATTTATTTATTTAACGTCAAAAAACAGTTAAAAACTGCGTATGACGTGCTATGGGGAAAAGTGAATTGTGTGCACATTTTCAAAATTCTGTGATCCCTACAATAAGTCATATACTACTTAAATTTTGAATTTTGAAAGGGAGAAAAAAAACAACAAAAAAAACTCCCATGTAATAAAATCTATTTTCAAGGATAAATAAGCACTAAATTTTGAATTTTGAAAGGGAGAAAAAAAAACAAATAAAATTTCCATGTAATAAAATCTATTAATATATATCTATATAATAAAATCTATATTCTGTTGTGCCAGATCGTACTCTCTAATTTTCTACCCGATTATCGGGCCAGAAAGCATTGCAATGAAGTTATAAAATTATTTATTCCATCAATGGCAGGAAACTTAAATTCTTTTAGAGTAGTAAATTAGTATCAAATGTCTGTTAAATTATATTCTTGGTTTCCTATATTTGTGCTTATTGATTCCCTCTATTTGTAAATTTTAAAATCTCGCATGGTTCGAATACTCTGTTTCACATTCACCCTTTTGAAAGGGTAATTTAAAATTTCCCAATTGAAAGTCGTACGTTGTTGCATATTTACGAACTTTTAAAAAATCTTTCCTTCGTAACGCGAATAGCAATTAAATCGTGTGTGAATAAAAAATCAGTATTAAATTACTAAACACAATGTTGTTGGTTTTACAATATTGTGCTCGTTGGTTCTCTAAATTTTCGAATTTGAATATCTGGCTTGGTTCGATAACTCAGATACGGATTCAACAATGTTTATATAATAAACGGCAAAATTTATTAATTTACCTTTAACGTAATAAACTAGTATCATCTGTGTATTTTATAATTTAAGAGATATTAAATATGTGTTCTTGTTGGTACTCTCGCATTTCCTATTCGAAAGTCGTACGTAATTGCATAACTACGAATTTAAAAAAAATTACTATTTCCTAACGGCAATAGCAATTCAATTGTGTAAAGAGTAAAATATTAGTATTAAATAACTATAAACTATGTTGATGGTTATATGTGCTTGTGCTCGTGCATGCTGTTTATTAATCAAATATCATTTCATAATTGTTATTAATTGTTTAAATTATTATTATAAAAGAAAGTCGTGTTAGTTACACTATTTATAACTCAAGAACGGCTGCACCGATTTGGCTGAAAATTGGTGAGCAGGAAGCTTAGAGCCAGGAGACGGACATAGGATACTGTTTATCCCGTTCGACAGCGTTCCTGTGTGAGAACGCACGTTTTTGCACGTTTTCGCGTGATTTCGCATGTTAGCGGTCATTGTTGCATGTTGTAACCCATTGTTGTAACGCCGCTCTGATAACAGAAGGCGATAATGATAGCCGCCTTTCGTTCGCCGTTATATCTATATATAGTCGTGTTAGTTACACTATTTATAACTCAAGAACGGCTGTACCGATTTGGTGAGCAGGAAGCTTAGAGCCCGGAGACGGACATAGGATACTGCTTATCCCGTTCAACAGCGTTCCTGTGTGAAAACGCACGTTTTTGCACGTTTTCGCGTGATTTCGCATGTTTTCGCGTGATTTCGCACCTTTTCGAGGGTTTTCGCACGTTTTCATGCGTTTCCGCACGTTTTCACGCGTTTTCGTATGTTTTCGCGCCTTTTCGCCTAAGTTTTCTGTGCAGAAGCGTTCTGCAGCGGAGAACAAGCAAGCAATCAAGCAAAGATACAAACGAAGCTAATAAAAGCGGGTTAAAAAGTGAAGTGAAGTATATTTAACAATGCCGCGACCAAGACGATCGAATCTTTCCCGACAAAGCCGTAATGCAAAAAGGATATGAAACCTTGCTAATGAAAGGACTGAAGAAGAACAAGAAATTGCACGTGAAGAGCGCCGCGTTAGTATGTCTCGACGTCGTGCTTCTCAATCACAAGAGCAACGTGAGGCAGCCCGTGAAACGGCTCGGTTGGCAATGCAAAATCGTCGAGCGAACAACAGAGGTCAACAAATAGATAATTTTCGAAGCGGAACAAGAAATTCATCAAGTGCTGATTTGAATCGAGCAGAGTTTCGATACGATTGCAGCAATGATTACAGCTTGCACCCTAGCGTTTACATTGGGCCAATGAACGTTGTTTGCGAGTATTGTGGTGCATTAAAGTTTTCCGGAGAAATAGATGGCACCGGCTGTTAAGGCGGAACAGAGTTCGCCGGGTCAGCTAGTATATATATATATATATATATATATATATATATATATATATATATATATATATATATATATATATATATATATATATATATATATACACACACACACACACACACAATCGTACGTGTTTGCAAAACTACGAAGTTATAAAATGTATTATCTCATAAAAGAGAGGGGTAATTAAATCATGCATGAAGTAAAATAATAGTTCGATATGTGTTTAAACTATCTCGTTATTTTTATGTGATTGTGCTCGTTGGTTTTCTCTATATTCCAATTTTTTAATATGTTGCGGGTTGCGTCACGCCTGCTGCCATTTACTTTTATTATTTTAGAGTGAAAATACGTGCGAATTCATTCCAAATTGTGGCAATTAATTGGCAATTAATTAGCAATTAATGATTAGATGGTTTCCGTTGAGCTCTGGCTCGAATTTAACTGATGTGTGTGCTGACTTGACGTCAAGCTAGCACACACCCGTTTTCTCCACGAAAATACGTGGCAATTAATTGGCAATTAATTAGCAATAAATGATTAGACATGTTTCGTGTGGGTGTGCTGACTTGGCTGTTCCAGCTTGACGCACCTGTATTTTACCGGTATTGACGTCGGATAAAGGTAAAGTACCTCTAAAAATACCGGTATTTGACGTCTTATACGGATATTTTTAAAGGTATTTTGAATAAAGGTATAATAGAGGTAAAGGTATTTCTATGCCGGTATAAATACCTTTACCGCTATTATTTCGGTATTCGGTCCCTGATTTTAACATTGCCAGAGACTTGGAGATAATATAGAGGTGGCAATGTTTGACCCCTCCAAGGTAACATTGCCACTTTGCTTAATTTTTAAAAAATAATACAAACTTTCAAATTATGGAAGCTGTGACATCAATATTTTGAAGAAACATACTATTGTAAAGGATTAAATTGTCAAAAAAATTATTGTAAAGATTGATGCAACAAAGTAGAACTTTAAAAGAAATGAATATGTGGCAATTGTACCCCCATTACCTTACACCAAAATTAAATTTACATCATATTAAACAATGCAATTAGCACTATCTATTGGAAAAATTTGGAGTCATTTTTGAGAAAATGGCTTTGACAGGGTGACCAGCGATCTGGAGTTTTGGAATTCAAGGTTTTTCGCCAAATATCCAGGTTTGAGAATATAAATTTTCCAGGTTTTCACACATACCAACATATTTTTATCTTCTACCACTTACCCAGTAGAGAGAAAGTTATGTAATGCTGCGGGAAAAAAGCTGCTAATTTTCGGCAGAAAACCCCTTATTGCCAGGCCCAGGTAACGAAACAGTCAATAAATCCAGTTGCTAAATTAAAAAAGAAATCCTCTAATACGTGGTGTAGCCAGAATCCATGTTTTGTGGGTTCTTGATACCGAAATCTCGGTTGACGGCAAAAAGTCCGTCCGTCTGAGAGTGAAAAACGCTAGCGGGTAAACGGGTAGCAGCCAACTTACTTGAAAATTGATATTCCTTAATCGATCTGGCAATGTCGCTGCCCCTTAAATTTGAAACCGATACTTTAAATTTGGGGGTTGTTTACATGAAGCCCCTGGGACATTTTCAAAAATTTCAAAGAAATAGCTCCATTGTTTTTTATTAAATGTTGTGGGTGGATGGCGTGAAGGCCGTTTAAGAGAATAGGTCTCATGTTCGTTGAAAACCCTGATTTTTCCAAAGTTGCAAATGTTCAACATATTTCGGCGTCTTCTTACAACTACAATTATAAAGACAGATTTTTCCCTTAATGAAATGTTCCTTAAACATGGATTTTGAACTTATTTCAACATGAACAATTTTCATTCACAATTCATAAACAATTTTTTGAAAATTTGAGTACTTTTCGCGTAATTTTGTGTGAAATATAGGCAATTTTTAATTTTGTTTAAACGATTTTTTTCTCAATGACGGCATCAACAATTTGTATTCAATTTTCACCTCGGATAGTGTATAGGACGTTTATGGTGTGCAGGTCTCATGTTCGTTGAAAATTTTAATATTTGAAAATTGCAAAAATTAATTTTTCCCCCTGTCTTCCTACAACTATGATTATACTTTTTTCTTAGTAAAATGTGTTCATCAAAAACAGATTTTGAAATCATGTCATGTTTAAT
>BLKR01005831.1:0-71282 GCA_011170035.1 Teleogryllus occipitalis
TTCATTTCAAACAATGAAGATGCTTTTAAATATACACTAATTGACAATAAAATGATTGACTCAGAAGAAATGGTTAGAAGTGAATGAAACTACAAATGCTGAAAGACCACGAGACTTGATTGAACTGATTACAGAAAGATTACATGAAAGAGACAAGGCCGTTGACAGTTACAGGTGGAGAGTTGGCGCCAGGTCAGAAGGGTGTCGCACCTCCTCTGGCTACAATGCATACCCTTATGTACTTCGGAATGATGTCAAATAGCCTTTGGAAACTCTCTTGATGCACGTCCATCCACAGTTGTTGCAGCTGTTCCTCCAGATCCTACAGGCTGGTACTGCGACGGAGTCCCTTTTCAATGTTGTCTCACACGTGTTCAGTGATGACGTCCGGGGATCTTGCCAGCCACGAGAGGACCTCAACATTCTCTAGGCAGTCCATAGACACATGTACGTGGCTGGGCGTGCATTATCTTGTGGCGACAGGCTTCCAGGGTGCTGTGCTATAAGGGCTAGGACATGCGGACGCAGAATGTCTGCGACGCATCGTCAAAGTCTGCCGAAGCTCTATTAGAGGTGATTTGAACGCATATCCGATGACTCCCCACAACATGATGCCCGGGGTTATGCCTCTGTCTCTCCGTAATATGAGCAGAGTGTGCCTTCCGCCCTCACGCCGCCACACATGCCTGGCAATTGCACGATTCGTTCAACCAGCCTCATGAAGTCCCACATGCGGCCTCTGTCATGTGCAGAAGTTGGTGGATAGGCTGTCCAACGCGTCTGCGCAGCATCGCGGATGCTTCGTAATGTACGTTAACGTCGTCCTTCACTGACTCACGGCAGTTGACTGATAACAACTGCACAACGAAAGGGCAGTGGCATTGGGAATTCACTATGGTGGGTATTCTGCACATTACAGATACGTGTGAATCTAATTATTTACTTACACATCAATGGTACGCATTGCTTCTGAGTGCATCACTTTTTTTAGTCAGGCAGAGTATCTGCAATTAAAAGTGCAACTACAACTGAACGGTACGTATCCTTCTGTCCATCGCTTTCTTCGCCCAGCTGCTATGTAAACTTTCTCAAAATATTTACTCTAAAAACAGAGGTCTAAGGAAAGTTGTCCCTCTCTTGTTTTCTAACCTGACAATAAATTTCAGTAAATTAATTAAATAAAGTGTTTCTAAACGTAACAATTACCTCATAATTAGTCAGGGTTATATTTTGGATTGTATTGTACTTTAAAGTTTGTTTCCATCAATCTGGATGCCCTCAACCTGGACAGGTTTGTTACATAACACTCAAAGAGCCTCACCGCACACAATATCTTATAAACCTACGGAAGAGACTTACAACAGGTCAGTTTCCTGTGACAGTTACAATGCCCGAATCAATGATGTGCTGGGTGATACGATGACCAATGGCATGAACTGATAAAGCACCGCGATAGAAACTCTAAGAAATTTATTTCGTTTTCCAGTTGGCATGGGAAGCAGTGAAGTGCATGTACAAATGTGTACGTGTGTATATAAGAAAAGATGTGTATGGTTCGTGGCCCTTTTGTTGAGGTCATATTGTTTGTAGTTCGTGTGGTGTAGATCAATGAAACCACGGAAATCTATCGATGAGAGCAGCCGACCATTAAAATTCTTTTCCAGGCAGTGACTGAATTCGACCTAGGTATCTAATTATGATGAAAATATGTCACGTCGAACCCTCGGTTCGAGTCGCCGCAGTAGATTTTCAGTTGAAACTCGATAACAAATTATCGAACAAATCTGCACCAAGCGTTCATTGTGACATCTGTGAAGGTTCAGAAACCATCGTGTGCTCGGAAAAAAACATGAAGAGCACTCTAAAACATGAAACCAAAGACAAAAGTAGAGACAATATTATGACTAGAGCCCGGATTTTAATGTCAAGTTATATATTTTTTCTGAACTTTGGGGTGAATTTTAAAACAATTTCTATACGAATCGAGGTATTGTCGATTAGAAAAACGTATTTTTATTATGCATATAAAGTCATATTTACATCGTTTTTAGTAAAAGGTCATATTTGGGTCAAATTTTGCCCAAAATAACACATATGTTATATTTTTAAGGACAAAAGAATAAAAAGCTTGAAAATGTGTCTCACAAGACAATGTTCCGGGTATATTGTCACAAATAAACTCCGCAATTATACCAAAAAGCATTATTTGAAATGTAAGTGAATTTGAACGGAGTGAGTTGAGTCGAGCCCTTGGTCATGTGTCTGAAAAAGTGTATAACAAATTGCTGAGTGTTCTTCCCGTACTCCCCCGTTAGATTCAGATATTCTTACGTAGCATAGAATTTACAAAATGAAGGAGGAGAGACTTCCGAAAATTTGAAAGAGTGGCACATTTAAATATAATCGATTGCCCACTACTGAGAAGGTTCAGAGAGGATTCCTCCCAATTACAGAAGGCGGCGTTACGGTAAATGCACTGGCGTTGTCAGCCATTCATTTGTCAGGAGTGTTCCCGATATTTATGTCCATCGGTGTTTATGAAAGAAGGACTCCGCGACCACATCTTATTTAACTGACCCTATTGAGATATATCAGGGTTCTGGCTAGCGTGTGTAATACGACCTTATTATACAGCCCGCATTCTCTTCATCCCTGTACTAAGCCAGAAAACACTCTTATTGGTTAATATTCTCTTTTTGTTAAACATTTTTATTTAATAAAGGCATGTGATGTTATACATGGGTTTTCGTAACGTGGCAGCTGAGGGTGTTTTCAAGATGGAATATGGCACGACGTTTCGTATGATTCTCGGTCCTGCCGCAAGATGTCGCATGAGCGCAACCGTATCAAGCAGTGCTGCATATTAAGCGACTCTAGTGACACGATCGACAGAGACGCGAAAAGCCGTGCCACATTCCATCTGCAGATTATACCCTCAACTGCCACGTTAGGAAAACCCAAGTATAATGATAAAGGGCTGTGTATTAGTACCTGTCTCAACCATTTCGAATATATTTTTAATTAATTAAAATTAAATGTTTACGTGTCCAATATTTGAGATAATTTAATTGCCCAACCCAGATTAGTTTCCATTCATATTTTTGACATTTTTGTATTTCTCACCGTAGGCATGCGCTCAGGGTGGTTCAGAAAAGCAGTGGCCCTGTGAAAATTTTGAAAGGCTCCCCCTAGCCTGGTATTAAAAACATTTAATTTTCATAAATACGTCAAATCGTTTATTTTCTTACTTTTTGACTTTACAATTATGGAAATTATTTTATGATATTTGAAGAAGCTCTCCAAGCCAACTGGCAACCATGTGACTAGTTCAACACATTATATTTGTAAATTGGATAATTAAAGCTATAATTTCATTCTCCTTGTATGAAGAGACAATAGAATGGAATAAAAATGGAAACTTTATTATAAAATATATCCCAGACAATCATAATTAAAATAAGAAAATAAAAATGTGTTGCTCCTGTCTGAGGCCATATCTAATTTACGAGTTCCTCAAGAATAAGCCTCTGCATTGACAAACTGTTAAATCTTCATTTAAACAAAACAGAGTTATCACGAGTCTAAATCGAAACTTCGTGCCTGTGAAAAAGTAGAAAAACAGATTTTAACTTTTTAAATACGGAAGCAATATTCTACATATAGTGTTCATTGTATCATGTATAAAACATAACTTCTCTCCCTTCCGCCCAATGAAGCGGGCAGGCTACAGCGTAAGTAATGGCATTTGACCAACTCCATGTCACAAACATATATTTCCAACGCTTTGAGCGGAAATGCACAGGCATGGCTAGCCAATGCACGATACTTAGTGAGCGTGGAGTCTTGTAAACACTGAGTGGGCGGTAGAGCGCGTGGGGGCGGCGAGAGGTGCGGGAGAGAGCCTGACGGTTTGTTGATGGCGCGCGACCCGCTTCACTGTAATTCGCAAGCAGAGAGTATATTATCAGAGACGGCACTCACCGTTAATCCCAACGCTCTTATTCAAATCTCTAATTTTCATGGAGGGGGAAGCAGCCATATTGCGCCCAATTTTCAGCCAATAGCGTCGAAGGGCGATATACCAATGGAGATGACGCGTAATGACGACCGGGACATTTAAAATTGCTGGGAAATTGCTGGGTGGGGCCTGTAGATCGCTGCACCTTCGTGCACAGCGCCTTTGCGCCCTTCGACGCTATTGGCGCAAAAGTTGAGCGCAATACGGCGGACCTACCCATAATTCTCTCAGGCCAAATTCAAATAAGAACGGGCCGCAGCCTATCTAGTGACAGAGGACTGGACGGAGGTTTGCCAATTACTATATAAGGATTCACGTGCGCTTTAGTGCGAGCCATTAGCGAAAGTCATTCATTTAACAAATGTCATTCAATATCTCAATTGAATACATCACAAATAACAATAAATCAACTAATAAAAATACATTTTAAATTCATTCTATATGAACAATTCTTTATACGAAAACATCAGATGGTTGGACACTTCAGTTACAGCCCTCCACAGAAAAACCCTGGTTGTGCCAGGTTTTTTTTCGAGGTATTTAAACAAGTTTTTTGTTTCTATTCTAACATTTTGAAAGATGAGAGTTATGGTCTGGTGACAATATAGTATGTATAATTTTAATAACGTCCAAATGGTCCTTGGGATACCACGACACTACAACTAGCAAAAATACACTCTCTATCGCAGTGAAAATTTCTATTCAATTTCTATTCAATAGCAATATCAAATTAGTAATACAATTTTAATTTGTTATTGACATTTGTATAATGAATTTATAATTATACATGCTGGAAGATTTAAATTTTGTGGAATAAACTATTTTTTTAAACTAGATTGTTCTATTCTGTAGGTTAGTAAAGTCAAATAAAAGTCTTGTACCTCTAGTCATTTACCAATTGTTATGAAATGTTGAAGTTCATTTTCAGACATTTGAATCCCTTTCTATTTCATCTTGAAATTTTGTTCTATTACTCAAACAGATGTGTCGAAAAGAAAATATGTCTACATATCGTTTACAAAATAAATTAACGTTCTTGTTTTTATTAGCTGAATGCTCTGCCCTGCATGATGGCAGAAATGATCGTAAGAAAATAAATCGGCAAATTCAGTTGTCCAACAAAAAAATTAAATTATTTTTTACAAATCCACGTTAGTAGATTACTTAGAGATAAAATTTACATTCTGGAATGCAATTTGTTTCGCATGTACTTTCAACTGACCAGTGATGAATTTCGCGGCTTATTTGTTGCAGTCGCAGATAAATAAAGCGATTGTATTCGAAAATAAAAACCGCTCTATTATAACTCGAAAAGGTCATGAAGGCCTCTGGTCTGCGAGTCAATAAAGGAAGAACGATTTGTATAGCATGAGAAATGAACAGTAGTTCTTTAAAGTAGCGGTTGCAGAAAGCTTTTCTTACGGGTTCCACAGTGAAATAATCTGACTGATTTAAAAGAAAATCGAGCCCCAGTTGGTGCGCCATTTGAAATATACTCAAACTCGGTCGAGGAACCTGAAAAGCAAATATCTTTCTATCTTGCTACTTCATTGCTAGAATTGGCTCAATGAAAAATCATATATTCATTTCACAAAAACATGGAAATTTATTAAACAATTTAAAACAATTGTTTATATTGTATAACTTTACCCAATATAAAATTAAACGTTTGTCATGACCGTTCCAACCTTATGTCTTCGCGCGCTTTTGGACCATCTTTATCCATCTCCGACGCCGCCGTCCTCAGGTCCAGACACCATCTTCTCTCTTCTTCTCTCAGAAGCTCACTTCAATCACCGTTCATCAGATCAATAAACTATTTGCTGCTAACATTCCAGTCCAATCACTGACAACTTCGCCCAAGCCCTCAATGTCCCTCCAACTCGTTCACGTGAAATATTTTAAGCTCCACTGTCACACTTAGAGTTCCAATTTTGATGTTCTCTCAATATCCATTCCCTAGTATATGCTTACAAGTCCCCAAAGAAAAAAAAACTCCTAACATTAATTGGAGCACGATCCGTTCATGAGCACGGCATCAGTCAGAATGAATGTCTCTCGTATTCTTTCAGCCCTGCAAAGCTCGGTTCATAATTTCGATTGTTTATTTGCAGATAACATTTGATGTACTTTCGTACCTAGCCAATCTCTAAATTTCTTGCAAAACGAACTAGCCGTCTTCACGACTGTCACTGCTTTTTCGGTCAATCCCAGAATTCTATATAGAATTAACTAGCCGTCTCCGCGATTGTCACTGCATGAATATGTTGACCTTGACGACGGCTCGCTTACCGTTGCTATACTAGCATATTCACATAATTTATCCCCTTTAATTGACGCCATTTATAATAAATGTTGTACAATATTCAGTGACATATTGGTATGTCACAACAGCGATTGGTTCTATACTTGTTATATAAGTTCGCATTAATATCTAGGTCATTAGCGACCACCATTGGAGTTAACGGTATGGTGACTATGGAGATGAAACGAAATGGTGATGGTAAGGGGTGAAAGGACAAACACAAGTACAACCATGCTCGAGGCGGGTCTCGAACCCGCAACTCTTGGGTCTGAGATCACTACGACACTACTGCCTTAGCGCTCTCTGCCACCGGGCCGACTGCATGTTCTCGTTTATTTAAACGTTTAATTTATTTTTTATAATTTCATTTACATGAGGCGACAATAATTGAAAGCATGTTTCAGAATTTTTAGGATATTATTACTGGTTTTGAGTAGAAAGATGGTTCCCAACACAAACAATTCAGGACAGTTCAAACTCTTCTGACAAACGCATAGAAAATAGTGAAAATTCTAGTGTAAATTACTATACTACGCTCTGATCTTGATTATTTCGGGTATCCAGGCGCGTCAACCACTATACTCTTTATCCCCGTAAGTGTAGTACATATTATAACCCAGGAGGTGATGATGTCTCTCTCCCGGTAGAACGTGAGATCCGACTCAGACTTGTACGTCGGTTTGCGGGTGTTCCTCCTCCGGGAATATTCCCCAGGGCCACGCCCCATTCGGAACATGCTCTAAGCTCCCGACTGGGATTGATCTTCCAACATGTATTGAATTGAATTGAATTGAATTTGCCTTATTTTACGTGGCGAGGCTCAGGCCATGAGGCCTGCTCTTCCGCCTGACCACGCAAATTCCGCTACGCTCCTTTCACCAACCATGGGAGAAAGAAGGTATTTCTTGGGCGACGAAACAGGCGATTTGAATTTAGCTCAGAGGCGTCATTTAGGCTTGAGGATCTTTTACATGCAGTAAATCTACTAACATGGGACAGCCAGCTTCACTTCCCCTCCGAAGGAAGGCGTACGAAGGATTTTTTCGCCCTTAAAAATCCACGGCTTCGATCGGGCTCGAACCCGCAAATTTGGGTATAACAGTCCCATACGCTAACCGTTACACCAAACACCATCGCCGCCGCCCTTACACCATCGCCGCCACATGTAGGTAGCGTAATGCACAGTGGCGAAGCGTCAGGGTAGGCAGAGTAAGCTGAGCTATCCCTAAGAATCTTGAAGGAGGCGGGAAATCTCTCTTCACTAAACAAAAATAAAATTGTAAATACATAATGTCATTTCTTAGCTAATTAATATGGATCGTACACGCACCAAGTTAATTTTTCTGTTCGTATGCATATTCAGTATGATGTGTCTCCGCCGCCGCGCCGCCCGGTGCTACGGGTGAGGCGGAATCTCGTCCGCCTAACGCCGTAAAGGCGCGTCCACACGATGCGTCTTTTCTGTGCGTCACGGGAATACAATTGCATGCGCAAAGTTGAAAGACGAACGCGCACGTGCGCTTCCCTATCCACACTGTGCAGTGCTTCAGATCTGTTCTGTTCAACGGATCCAGCTATTTGCGCGGGAATTTCGGCAGCTTATTTTATAATCAGTTGAAAAAAGAGAAAAAGAGAGAGGCGCATTTGGATAAGAGAATACTTTAAGCAGGGAAAATACACTATTAAACGTGATTGCCTTTAAGGCTATTATACTTGGATGAAAACTGCTGCATTTAATTGTTTAGCTATATAACTTATTAAATAAATGTCGAAAATGGGCATTACCGTAAAAATAAAAAAACAAATTAGGGAGAACTAAATATTCTTCTCCTGTTATTGCAACACAATACACTAGAAATGGAAATAATCAAGGGTTAATTTTTACTAGTTTCAACGATGTAGTGAAACAAATATATATTGAAAATCGATATGACCTTAAATTGGGTACAATTTAATTACAAACACCTTACAGGATTGGGCAAAATACTTAAAATTTAGTATTTAAATACTTAGCAAAAAAGTATTTAAATACATACTCAAAATACATTAGGTTTTAATTTGCTATTAATAATAATACTTTATTGAGTCACATATACAATTTCAATTGTGTGTGATAGATGAGTCAAATGTGATGTATATGGAGGGAGTACAATTGCACACATCTTCATGAATGCAGAGAAGTTACATTTATTGTCCAGAAGCAAAACAAGGGGCCATCTCTCAGCATTCGCTCAATGGACCGGGAAAATGGCAAAAGAAGTGGGTCATTAGTCTAGGGATTATTCTACAATACTTAGTACAGATAGATTAAGATATTATTTAGTAGCAAAATAGTTTAGCCTAATTAAATTTAAAATAATTTAACATTTCAAGATTTGTACTGTTTCATTTCTAAAATAACATTTAATTGATCTAGTGACTTTACTGCTACTACTTATGATAATAATAATAATAATAATAATAATAATAATAATAATAATAATAATATTAGCAATAACAATAATAACAGTACATTATATAAATTAAGATAACAATTACTTATAGTTTAACAATATATTTCATGTTTAAATCTTGAAATGGTGAGGAGACAGGTTTTGGCCAGGTTTTTTCTATTTCTACTCCTAGCCCTACTGCAGCACCTGAAATCACATTGCACATATTAGTTATGGAGGTTTACCTTAATAGTATAAAAAAGTTTTTGCCCAGGGAAATGTTTGAGTTTTTTCTTGAAATTGTGTAATCCTGTTACGTTTCTCAGGTGTATTAGTAATTTGTTGTAGAATTGTATACCTGAAGAGAATGTACCCTTTTGGTATAATGTGCTTGTGCACTTTGGTTGATGGAGGTTACATGCTTGCCTTGTGTTGTGCGAGTGTAAGCTTGAGTTAAGTTTGTAATGTGTGTCATTGTTTATTACATTTTTCTTTACAAACATGAGAACTTCGTAAATGAATATACAAGGCACTGGAAGTATGTTAAGTTGTTTGAATTGAGGTCTGCAGGACTCTGTTCTTTTTATATTTTTTATTGTATAAATGATTTTCCTTTGTGTTTTGGATGTTTGCTTAGCCTCTGGTGCTTGACCCCAGATTATTATTCCGAATTTGAGAATGGAGTGCACATTTGTGAAGTACACTGTTCGAACTATTTCAATGGTGCTGTTTCTTGTTATTATTCTATTGCTAAATGCAAATGTATTTAAAATACTCAAAATACAGTAAACACAATAATTTTGCATTATAACTTTTTTATTGCAGCATTATATTGTAATTGCCAATTACAATAAATTACTAATTGACAGTCATAAATTTCTGAACAATCACTAAAAACTTTCAAATATAAAACACTTTCACTTACATATTCAGAAAACACTCAAATCTAAAATAATATCAAAAGTATGGCTTACTCAAATAAATGGAATTTCCTTTTTAAATGGCCAGTTTTTCAAACAAACCATCAAACAATAAACCTCTAGTTGGCAACTGTAACTCGCAAAGGAAAAGAAATTGTTGAACTGGAACTGATAAACATAAACTAGTGTTACAAGGAATAGACTTCTTTTTATTGTCGGATAATTTTCCAGCATTTTTAATGATTTAGATTTATAATTTTAAAAAAAAGTTCAGGTAAAAATTCAAGTTCAGGTGATCAAAGATTTTATTTTTGTTTCAGTGAGGTCTATTCACCAGCAGAATCAAACAAAAAGAAACTCTCCCCGGTATCTTCATGTATTTAAAGTATTTCTTTTTAAAAGACACCTATTTTATGTATTTAAATACATCTCTAAAATGCATGTCCAAAAAAAAACAGAAATTCAGGTTTTCCAATACAAAATATATTTAAAATACCTATTTCAAACACAAGTATTTAAGTAGTGACCAACACAGTAAATATATAAAAACAGAATAATCTGTACGAAATTCGCAATTAAACAGACGGACACCACACAGTATCTCGGAAGACTACTCAAAAACGGAAGACTACGCTTGGTATTCCGGATGACTTCACTATGAAATACACATTCTTTGGAGGAAACGCGCGAGAAAGACGAACGAGATTCCCGTCAGCTCTGGGAATGCTTGCGCTATTGCATGCGTCTATCGTTTTGACGAATGTCTATCGTTTTGGATGCATGCGTTGGACGCATGCGCGAACTTGAACGAAAAGACGCATCGTGTGGACGCGCCTTAAGATAGCTGAAGGCCAGGGACGGGGCGCGGGGAAGTGAGTGCGCATTGAGTAGGCTGGCTCGTTACAGCAGAAGCATGGTGGAAATAATTATTTCCACCATGGGCAGAAGTTTAGGCTAGCCTTACAAGTCTATAAGTACAAACTCTTGCCGGCAGGCGCTCTCTACACCACAAGCTTGCGTGGAACTTCCGGAAATGTCCGCTAGATGTCATTGAGGAACTTAAGTGTCACTAACATCACGAGTAAAACATTTATTTATTCCAAATTTCATTATGAGAATTCCTATGTCGCTAATTCATTAAGAATAATATTGAGAATGTTCACTTTTTTCTCCTACATTATTTAACTTTGAGTTAATTAAACACGATCATTTAAAAAACGTTAATTTTAAGTATTTATTGGATTGGTATCGCGGCGAGATTGTGAATTCGCCAATAGTATTGTATTGTGGAAAGATCAAACAGGATCTGATCAGTGTGATTTCATCTCGTATAGCATACTAGCACAACCCGGCAGACGTCCTGCTCTCTCTTCCTTCACTCTCTTTTTCCCTCATTCTCTCTCCCGCTCTTTCCATCTCTTTCCTTCTCGCTTTTTCCCTATTTTATCCCGATCTCTCTTTATCCCTCTCTTCTTTTTCCTCTCTGTCTTTAGCTTTATATTTCCCTCTTTCTCATTTCCCCGTTTTTTCTCTTCTCCTTCTTTCTCTTTTCCCTCCTCTCTCTTTCCTCTTCTTTCTCTTTTCCCATTCTCTCCTTTCCCTCCTCTCTTTTTCCCCTTTCTTCGTTCTCCTTACCTTTTTTCTTCTTCTTTTCCATCTCCCTTTTTCCATATATCTTTTCCTTCTCTTGCCTCTCTGTTTTTGGCTTTCTAGCTCTTTCCACTCCCTTTATCCCTCTCTCTTTTACCCTACTCACTCTTTCCTCGTACTCTCTTTTCGCCGTTTTCCTCTCTTTTCCCTCTTTCGTTTTACCCAGTCTCGTTTCCCCTACTCTCTCTATCTCTCTCTGTTTCTTTCTCTCTTTTCGTCTATTTCCCCTCTCTATAGTTTCCTCTTTTCCTCTCTCTTCCTTTTTTCTTCCTTCTCTCTTTCACCCCTCTCTTTTTCCCTATATTTTCCGTCATTTTACATGTATCTTTTCCTCCTCTTTCCCCTCACTTTTTCCGTCCGTCTCTCGTTTTCTCTCTCAATTTCCTTCCCCTTCTTTCTCCCTTCCCCTCTCTGATTCCCTCTATCTCTTTCCCTACCTTCTCTCTTCATCATGGATTGCTGGTTCCTCCTGGCCTCCTCGGCCTCGCCCCGCGTCACACGGCAACGTCCAGCAATAATGAAGCTGAGTTCCCATGATTGGGAATTGCATTTAACTGAAGCACCATCATGTGATGCAGCGCCTTCTAGTGGAGTTACAAAAAATGAATAGCATAAAAATCTCCATGAAAACACATAAAGTGCCAACTTGCATGGAGATCGATCTGTGATTCTACCGCACCGCTGCGTAAATCTAAAGTTAGCAGCGCCCAGAAACGAATCTCTACCAAACTATATCCAAAATTAACGGCTAATTAAATGCTAATTAAGTGCTCTATTCCCGAATTTTCCGCTCCTATAGTTTTCCCAAAATCGTGGGCGCTGCTAGCTTTAGACTAAAGTTAGCAGCGCCCAGAAACAAATCTCTTCCAAACTATATCCAAAATTTACGGCTAATTAAATGCTAATTAAGTGCTCTATTCCCGAATTTTCCGCTCCTATAGTTTTCCCAAAATCGTGGGAAAAACAATTAACATTAGTTCTATCTCCTTCCAAAACAGAGCAATTTATAAATCATTCCCTACGCAATTTGAAATTCATACTCCACGCCAAAATGTCCCCTAAACAAATACTAAAAATAATATATAATCAAAAAATTTGCCGCTCACCGCTTAGTTTGAATAACATGGGTTCGAATCCCAAAAACGACCCTCATCCGAACGCTGTGCGCAAGGAAGAAAGACGCTCCTTCCAAGTCAGCGCAATTTATAATTCATACTCTACGTCAAGATGTGCCCTAACCAAATACTAAATATAATCCATTACAAAAAAATTTGCCGCTCACCGGTTAGTTTGATTAAGATGGGTTCGAATCCCAAAAATGATCCTCGGCGGAACGCTGTGCGCAAGGAAGAGTGCCGCTCCTTCCAAGCCAGCGCAATATGAAATTCATACCCTACGCCAAAAAGTGCCCTAAACAAATACTAAATATAATCTATAACCAAAAAATTTGCCGCTCACCGGTTAGTTTGAATAACATGGGTTCGAATCCCAAAAATGACCCTCGCCCGAACGCTGTGCGCAAGGAAGAGTGACGCTCCTTCCATGCCAGCGCATTTTATAATTCATACTCTACGCCAAAATGTGCCCTAAACAAATACTAAATATAATTCATAACAAAAAAAATTTGCCGCTCACCGGTTAGTTTGATTAACATGGGTTCGAATCCCAAAAATGATCCTCGGCGGAATGCTTTGCGCAAGTAAGAGTGCCGCTCCTTCCAAGCCAGTGCAATATGAATTTCATACTCTACGCCAAAATGTGCCCTAAACAAATACTAAAAATAGTCTATAATAAAAAAATTTGCCGCTCACCGCTTAGTTTGAATAACATGGGTTCGAATTCCAAAAATGAACCTACGCCGAACGCTGTGCCCAAGGAAGAGTGACGCTTCTTCCAAGCCAGCGTAATATGAAATTCATACTCTACGCCAAAAAGTGCCCTAAACAAATACTAATTATAATCTATAACCAAAAAATTTGCCGCTCACCGGTTAGTTTGAATAACATGGTTCGAATTCCAAAAATGACCCTCGCCCGAACGCTGTGCGCAAGGAAGAGTGACGCTCCTTCCATGCCAGCGCATTTTATAATTCATACTCTACGCCAAAATGTGCCCTAAACAAATACTAAATATAATGCATAACAAAAAAATTTGCCGCTCACCGGTTAGTTTATTATAATGGGTTCGAATCCCAAAAATGATCCTCGGCGGAATGCTTTGCGCAAGTAAGAGTGCCGCTCCTTCCAAGCCAGCGCAATATGAAATTCATACTCTACGCCAAAATGTGCCCTAAACAAATACTAAAAATAGTCTATAATAAAAAAATTTGCCGCTCACCGCTTAGTTTGAATAACATGGGTTCGAATCCCAAAAATGCTCCTCGGCGGAACGTTGTGCGCAAGGAAGAGTGCCGCTCCTTCCAAGCCAGCGCAATATGAAATTCATACTCTACGCCAAAAAGTGCCCTAAACAAATACTAAATATAATCTATAACCAAAAACTTTGCCGCTCACCGGTTAGTTTGAATAACATGGGTTCGAATCCCAAAAATGACCCTCGCCCGAACGCTGTGCGCAAGGAAGAGTGACGCTCCTTCCATGCCAGCGCATTTTATAATTCATACTCTACGCCAAAATGTGCCCTAAACAAATTCTAAATATAATTCATAACAAAAAAATTTGCCGCTCACCGGTTAGTTTGATTAACATGGGTTCGAATCCCAAAAATGCTCCTCGGCGGAACGTTGTGCGCAAGGAAGAGTGCCGCTCCTTCCAAGCCAGCGCAATATGAAATTCATACTCTACGCCAAAAAGTGCCCTAAGCAAATACTAAATATAATCCAAAACAAAAAAATTTGCCGCTCACCGGTTCGTTTGAAGAACATGGGTTCGAATCCCAAAAATGAACCTGCGTCGAACGCTGTGCCCAAGGAAGAGTGACGCTCCTTCCAAGCCAGCGCATTTTATAATTCATACTCTACACCAAAATGTGCCGTAAACAAATACTAAATATATTCTATAATAAAAAAATTTGCCGCTCACCGCTTAGTTTGAATAACATGGGTTCGAATCCCAAAAATGACCCTCGCCAGAACGCTGTGCGCAAGGAAGAGTGACGTTCCTTCCATGCCAGCGCATTTTATAATTCATACTCTACGCCAAAAAGTGCCCTAAACAAATAATAAATATAATCCATTACAAAAAAATTTGCCGCTCACCGCTTAGTTTGAATAACATGGGTTCGAATCCCAAAAATGACCCTCGCCAGAACGCTGTGCGCAAGAAAGAGTGACGCTCTTTCCAAGCCAGCGCAATTCGAAATTCATACTCTACGCCAAAATGTGACCTAAACAAATACTAAATATAATCTATAGTAAAAAAATTTGCCGCTCACCTGATAGTTTGAATAAAATGGGTTCGAATTCCAAAAATGAACCTGCGCCGAACGCTGTGCCCAAGGAAGAGTGACGCTTCTTCCAAGCCAGCGCAATTTGAAATTCATACTCTACGCCAAAAACTGCCCTAAACAAATACTAAATATAGTCTATAATAAAAAAATTTGCCGCTCACCGCTTAGTTTGAATAACATGGGTTCGAATCCCAAAAATGACCCTTGCCCGAACTCTGTAAGCAAGGAAGAGTGACGTTCCTTCCATGCCAGCGCATTTTATAATTCATACTCTACGCCAAAATGTGCCCTAAACAAATACTAAATATAATGCATAACAAAAAAATTTGCCGCTCACCGGTTAGTTTGATTAACATGGGTTCGAATCCAAAAATGATCCTCGTCGGAACGCTTTGCGCAAGTAAGAGTGCCGCTCCTTCCAAGCCAGAGCAATATGAAATTCATACTCTACGCCAAAATGTGCCCTAAACAAATACTAAATATAATCTGTAATAAAAAAATTTACCGCTCACCTGTTAGTTTGAATAACATGGGTTCGAATTCCAAAAATGAACCTACGCCGAACGCTGTGCCCAAGGAAGAGTGACGCTTCTTCCAAGCCAGCGCAATTTGAAATTCATACTCTACGCCAAAATGTGCCCTAAACAAATACTAAATATAGTATATAATAAAAAAATTTGCCGCTCACCGGTTAGTTTGAATAACATGGGTTCGAATCCCCAAAATGACCCTCATCCGAACGCTGTGCGCAAGAAATAAAGACGCTCCTTCCAAGCCAGCGCAATTTATAATTCATACTCTACGCCAAAATGTGCCCTAAACAAATACTAAATATAATTCATAACAAAAAAATTTGCCGCTCACCGGTTAGTTTGATTAACATGGGTTCGAATCCCAAAAATGCTCCTCGGCGGAACGTTGTGCGCAAGGAAGAGTGCCGCTCCCTCCAAGCCAGCGCAATATGAAATTCATACTCTACGCCAAAAAGTGCCCTAAACAAATACTAATTATAATCTATAACCAAAAAATTTGCCGCTCACCGGTTAGTTTGAATAACATGGGTTCGAATCCCCAAAATGACCCTCGCCCGAACGCTGTGCGCAAGGAAGAGTGACGCTCCTTTCATGCCAGCGCAATTTATAATTCATACTCTACACCAAAATGTGCTCTAAACAAATACTAAATATAATCTATAATAAAAAAATTTGCCGCTCATCGGTTAGTTTGATTAACTTGGGTTCGAATTCCAAAAATGAACCTGCGCCGAACGCTGTGCGGAAGGAAGAGTGCCGCTCCTTCGAAGCCAGCGCAATATGAAATACATACTCTACGCCAAAATTTGCCGTAAACGAATACTAAATATAATCCATAACCAAAAAATTTGCCGCTCACCGGTTAGTTTGAATAACATGGGTTCGAATCCCAAAAATGATCCTCGCCCGAACGCTGTGCGCAAGGAAGAGTGACGCTCCTTCCATGCCAGCGCATTTTATAATTTATACTCTACGCCAAAATGTGCCCTAAACAAATACTAAATATAATTAATAACAAAAAAATTTGCCGCTTACCGGTTAGTTTGATTAACATGGGTTCGAATCCCAAAAATGATCCTCGGCGGAACGCTTTGCGCAAGTAAGAGTGCCGCTCCTTCCAAGCCAGCGCAATATGAAATTCATACTCTACGCCAAAATGTGCCCTAAACAAATACTAAATATATTCTGTAATAAAAAAATTTACCGCTCACCTGTTAGTTTGAATAACTTGGGTTCGAATTCCAAAAATGAACCTGCACCGAACGCTGTGCCCAAGGAAGAGTGACGCTTCTTCCAAGCCAGCGCAATTTATAATTCATACTCTACACCAAAATGTGCTCTAAACAAATACTAAATATAATCTATAATAAAAAAATTTGCCGCTCACCGGTTAGTATGATTAACTTGGGTTCGAATTCCAAAAATGAACCTGCGCCGAACGCTGTGCGGAAGGAAGAGTGCCGCTCCTTCCAAGCCAGCGCAATATGAAATACATACTCTACGCCAAAATTTGCCCTAAACGAATACTAAATATAATCCATAACAAAAAAATTGCCGCTCACCGGTTCGTTTGAAAAACATGGGTTCGAATCCCAAAAATGATCCTCTGCGGAACGCTGTGCCAGAGGAAGAGTGACTCTCCTTCCAAGCCAGCGCAGTTTATAACTCATACTCTACACCAAAATGTGCCCTAAACAAATACTAAATATAATCTATAATAACAAAATTTGCCGCTCTCCAGTTAGTTTGAATAACGTGGGTTCGAATCCCAAAAATGACCCTCGGCCGAACGCTGTGTGCTAGGAAGAGTGACGCTTCTTTCAAGCTAGCGCAATTATTAATTAAACTCTACGCTAAAATGTGCCGTAATCCAATACTATACGTAATTTGTAATATAAGAATTTGCCGCTGACCGTTTAGTTTGAATACCATGGGCTCGAATCCCTACAATGGCCCTTGGTCGAACGCTGCGTCTAATATAAGAGCTGTTCTTCCTAAGCCATCGAATGTCACAATTCAGACTCTGCCAAATGCCAAAATGTGCCGTAAACAGGTGCTAAAAGTAATATGTAATTAGAAATTGGCCGCTGATTAACCAGTCAGTGTCAGATTAAATTGCACAGATTCAAATTGCAGAAATGTACCTTCTGGGAAATCATCTAATGTTAGCGTCGCTCAAAAACGAATCTTTACCAAACTACAAGTATATCCGAAATTACCGGCTAATTAAATGTTAATTAAGTGCTTTATTTCCGAATTTTCCGCTCCTGTAGTTTTCCCAAAATCGTGGGCGCTGCTAGCTTTAGACTAAAATTCATCTCAAATTCAATTCAAAATAATGAAACCACATCCATTATTTAGGAATAATTAAAGGGTCTAGGGAAAGAAATATTCTCTATTTATTTTCCAAAATTCAGGGCTGGACAAAGAGAAACTATTAATATTGGTTCTTATGGGCGAAAAAATATTCAAATTAAAAATCAAAGAAAAATTTTGAAGCCCTACCCATACATTAACATGAATTAACGGCTCTAGGAAAAATGTTTCTCCCGCTTTATATTCCTAAATTTAGGTCTGTACAAAGGGAAACATGCTGCTGAAATTAGGATCTGTATTGTCAATACTAGATACATCAGACTCTTCACTACAACTTGAACCCAACTGTTCCGAAGTGCAATTTGTCAGTATATTTTGAATATTGTTCTTGTTGCCACAGACGAATGAATAGAGCGACGACGCCCTTATTGTTTCATTCAATTCTTTTGAAATAGCTTTCCAAATAGCATGATTTTTTGAAACAATTTTATCACTGGGCAATAAAATTGTACCTTTATACTTCAGAATAGTTTCTGTAACAATATCCACGTTTATTTTCGCTGGTCGACTAGCAATGATTAATTTTCAAGGTACACAAATGAGTTTTCTTACACACAAAAACACACACACAAAAAACTATTTGCTGATGAAAACACAATAATTAAAAAACAGAATCACGCTCATCAACTAGCAAAACTAGCAAATGACTCGAGAACAGCTGGAGAAAACATCATGTGAGTAAATCACCAGATCATTTCGGCCCGACATGCAGCGATCGACCGTACAGGTAAGCGGAACACACTGTTCTGGCCTTCTACTCGTCTCGATTGCAACTGTTCAATCTCGCGATCAAATTTGCCACCAAGGCGCAGCCCCTAAAAGCTTTCTTCCCGCGTGGCCACCCACCATTAAGAACGTACTTTCACGTACCTTCTCAAAGTCGCTCTCAGTGCATGCCAGCACGCTGCTGCACATTGGGAATCTAACAAAAGGGCAATAAAAAACATTTGCCCTGTGTCTTCCGCGTAAACCGCCGTTCACAAGGGCCCACGCCCGAGAACATTGATCGCCGCTTCTCGGCGCCGCCAGCTGGAGATTAAGCCCTCATTAGCCTAGGGCTGGGCTACCCCGGCGCGCGGCGCCCTTCACACCTCCATCGCTCGCTACCTGACAAGCCACCCAATGTATACAAATATTTCTGGGAATTGCTTCGGGCCTCCCTCGCAAATAGAACCCCGTTAATGCATCTCGCCGACAAAGGGATTTTCAAGTGCTCTACCGACGCGCCGCCCCGCTCCTTGGCCACCTGCAAGCAAGATGCCTCAATTCCTCTGGGAAGGAAAATCTCAAACACAAACGGGCCGCCATCGCGGGCACCTCACATGACACCGCCTTCGTTTCCGATCGCCGCCAATGTCACGTGACACTCCTCTCTCCGGGCTCGAAGACGCACACGAATAGGGAGCCGATTGACTGTTTCAACCAGGGACCGAAAAGGTATTGAATACCGGTAAAAAATACCGGTATAATACCGGTATTTTTCCATACCTTTTTCAAATACCTTTATTCTTTTATACCGGTAAAATACCTCTATAGGACGTCTATACCGGTATGGACGTCCATAAAGGTTATACCGGTATTATACCGGTATTTTCAATGAAATATAGCTTACCATCCATACATGTTGAAAAAATAGGTTACTTTAGTTAATAATATCTCACAAAATGTTTATTAATCAAATATCATTTCATAATTGTTATTTATTGTTTAAATTATTATTTAAACTTCGGAAAAGTTGAAATATGAAATAATAATTATTGATTCCATTGAAGAGAACCTTTTCTTACTTAGTGTCCTTCATCGAGCTATCTCCCATCTGACCTGAGAGATAACCTAAGCCTGTCTTTGTATTTCGCACATGGAGAGCCTGTCAACGTATGCGCCGTGCCGTAGGCGTAGGACCGTTTCTTCCTTCCCCGACCCCTCCTTCGGCGAACAGAGGAAGCGTTGACACCTTGAGATAATCACGAACGCTCAGGCTTTCATGCCCAGTTTTGTTATTGTTAAAAAGTGATTTCCTTTTACTTCATTTCACAATTAAATCTTAATTATACATTAATAAATAGTTATAAAATAAAATGTTATTTTCCTAGTTTATATTAAGGGTTTAATATATTTTGACATTAACTGCAAATATTGAGAAAATTTGTAATAAAAGTAAATTATTATGTTATTATTACTATTATTATTATTATTATTATTTATTATTATTATTATTATTATTATTATTAATTATTATTATTATTATTATTATTATTATTATTATTATTATTATTATTATTATTATTATTATTATTATTACTATTATTATTAGCTATTAACATTGCATGTGTGCAAGGGTTCCCTTCTACGCGGGTAGCTTACATTGTAAAATGCATCTGGAGGAGCCCACTTCGAGAAGAGTGTTTCTTCCTTAATAATAAGAAATATATACTAACATTATTAATTAATAAAAAGAGTTTATTAATATTAAAATTTTTACTTTTTAATTAAAATTAACATTTAATTTAAATAAATTTATAAATTAACAAACAAAATAATAAATTAATTTACACAAATTTAATGCAAACATTTAAAATTTAATTAGTATTAATATTTTAAAATATTTATTAAAATTAATTAATATTATATAGTACTATTAATATTTTTCTTAATGAAATTTCTTAAATAATACATAGATGTAAATTAAACATGCTTCAATCATTAATTTTGAATTGAACATAACGCTTCTGTTTCCTCGCCTAAGAATGGTTAAAATGTCTATTAGTGTTCAATGTCAATTTTTAATATTGTTTTAGTTATAATTAATAATTATATATATAATTATTAATTATGGTGCAGAATAAGGAAACTGGGCCAACTGAAAAATTTGTTTTCGGGAATGTTAGTGATACGATCAAATTTAAGCAAATAATCACCTCTCTTCCGCTGGCACTACCAAAATCGGTTACCACAAAACCACATATACCACCATTTAGAACTATTTAATTGCTAATTAATTACGCAAAAATTAATTTTTTTGCTCTCCAAACTTTTGCGTTATGAATGGTGAGCTAGCGGAAGATTCCGCTGGATCAACCACAATTAGTTACCACAAAACCAAATACGCCAACTTGTAGAGCGATTTAATTGCTAATTAATTACGCAAAAATTATTTCAATTGCTCTTCAAACTTCCGAGTAAATAATTATAAACTAGCACTTCCGGTTTCCGCTGGCACTACCACAAACGGTTACCACAAAACCACATACGCCATCTTGTAGAGCGATTTAATTGCTAATTAATTACGCAAAAATTAATTTTTTTGCTCTTCAAATTTTTGCGTAATGAATGGTGAGCTAGCGGAAGATTCCGCTGGATCTACCACATTTAATTACTACAAAACCAAATATACCATCTTGTAGAGCGATTTAATTGCTAATTAATTACGCAAAAATTAATTTTTTTGCTCTTCAAACATTCGAGTAATTAATTGTAAATTGCCGGGCACACGCGGCTCGCCGGCCGGCCGGCCGGCCGAACGGTTGGCGTCGTGACGTCACGGTTGAGGGGTATCCAGGCCGCAGCCGTCGCGCCGGCGCCGCTGCCCGCCCGGCTGACTGGCATATTTAAATGAAATACACGAACTGGCCGTGAACTGACTTCGATATTGAAAATTATGCCAGTACTTTGTTATGTTCATAAAGGTCTTCAAGTACTTTGCTAATGTTCGCTGTATGCGTGTCCTAATCTACGATATGTTGGAAAATAATTGATTCTATCGTAGTACGTTCTGTGGTATCGAGTTAGAAATTCATTTTGTTGACATTGTATTGTTTCAATTGTGTCGGGCTATATCGCAAAACATTGCCTATGTGACTATGTAACCCTTACAGGGTTATAGCAGAACTATTTGTACACGTGACTTACTGTTCTTTCACAGTGGCAAAGTTATTTGTAAATCGAGGTTTGAATTATGGGCATTTTTTGTAGCATCTGCTAATCATAAATCAGTAATGCGATTGACGACTCTTTGGATATGTGTAGATATTTAATAATTATGGAAGGATAAACATTATCTTTAGAACATTTGTTCCATTGCTATTTGGCTCACTTGTGCATCACTTGTGCTTTCCAAATGAATTTTAAAACGTTTGAAATGCTTTTAAACTTTGTATAGGAAATATTTTATAAAAATGAGTTCGTATTATGTTAATGTGTTTATAATTCGAGTATTTTAATGTAACATATTATATTCGATATTACATATTCTTCCCTGTTTGTTACATATTCTTCCCAGGGACCGAAAAGGTATTGAATACCGGTAAAAAATACCGGTATAATACCGGTATTTTTCCATACCTTTTTCAAATACCTTTATTCTTTTATACCGGTAAAATACCTCTATAGGACGTCTATACCGGTATGGACGTCCATAAAGGTTATACCGGTATTATACCGGTATTTTCAATGAAGAAATATAGCTTACCATCCATACATGTTGAAAAAATAGGTTACTTTAGTTAATAATATCTCACAAAATGTTTATTAATCAAATATCATTTCATAATTGTTATTTATTGTTTAAATTATTATTTTGTATATATATAAAACAACTGTATTAAATTCTATTCTTATTATTGTAAATGTTTTGTTTTCGGGCGTTTACGTTTTGCATACGTTGTATGTATTGAAAACCTCCCTTAATTTAAACTTCGGAAAAGTTGAAATATGAAATAATAATTATTGATTCCATTGAAGAGAACCTTTTCGTAGTGTCCTACATCGAGCTATCTCCCATCTGGCCTGAAGGATGACCTAAGCCTGTCTTTGTATTTCGCACATGGAGAGGCTGTCAACGTATGCGCCGATCGTAGGCATAGGACCGTTTGTTCCCTCCCCGACTCCTCCTTCGGCGAACTGAGGAAGCGTTGACACCTTGAGATAATCACGAACGTTCAGGCTTTCAGGCCCAGTTTTGTTATTGTTAAAAAATGATTTCATTTTACTTCATTTCACAATTAAATCTTAATTATACATTAATAAATAGGGCTAAAATAAAATGTTATTTTCCTGGTTAATATGAAGGGTTTAATATATTTTGACATTAACTGCAAATATTGAGAAAATTTGTAATAAAAGTAAATTATTATGTTATTATTATTATATTGTTATTATTATATTACATTACTATTATTATTTTTATTATTACTATTATTATTAGCTATTAACATCGCATGTGGGCAAGGGTTCCCTTCTACGCGGGTAGCTTACATTGTAAAATGCATCTGGAGGAGCCCACTTCGAGAAGAATGTTTCTTCCTTAATAATAAGAAATATATACTAATATTATTAATTAATAAAAAAGAGTTTATCAATATTAACATTTTTACTTTTTAATTAAAATTAACATTTAATTTAAATAAGAATAGTTAATGTCTATTAGCATTCAATGTCAATATTGTTTTAGTTACAATTAATAATTATATATAATTAATATATGTATATATATATATATATATATATATATATATATATATATATATATATATATATGTATATATATATAATTATTAATTATGGTGCAGAATAAGGAAACTGGGCAA
The DNA here is from genome assembly GCA_011170035.1 of Teleogryllus occipitalis. Taxonomy (NCBI): domain Eukaryota; kingdom Metazoa; phylum Arthropoda; class Insecta; order Orthoptera; family Gryllidae; genus Teleogryllus; species Teleogryllus occipitalis. The sequence continues at coordinate 23,228 of BLKR01005831.1, forward strand.
ACTGAAAATAATTATTTTCGGGAATGTTAGTGATACGATCAAGTTTAAGCAAATAATCGTATTTAGTGATAAACACAGTCGTGCAAAAAGGAAGTTTGGTATGCGTGGGAGGACTCATTTATGGATAAGAAGACACGTTTCTCCATTTTTTATCTATGACGTGTCGCCAAGCTCTGCGCCCGGACGTGAGGTCCAAGGTCAGCGAACGAGCTCGTGTTGATGTCTGCGAAAACCGTTGGGTGGTCCATCCGTCTGACGACAGAACTCGACTTCCCAGTCAACGGCAGAACTCGACCTAGCTAGAATATGTGTCGAAAATCCGCCACCCTCGGGACTCGAACCCTAGGACCTCCCGGTCAGAAACTCTGCCGTGTAAACAGTTGTTTCCTCTGAGCCATCTCAGCGGAAAAAATCACAATGAATTTCCCCCAAATACCTGTATGATTCTACTGAAATACCGGTATTTTCATAGGAAAATACCGGTATTTTGATGAGAGAATACCGGTATAATACCTTTAAATAGAGGTATTTTACCGGTATAGACGTCGGATAAAGGTAAAATACCTCTAAAAATACCGGTATTTGACGTCTTATACCGGTATTTTTAAAGGTATTTTGAATAAAGGTATAATAGAGGTAAAGGTATTTCTATACCGGTATAAATACCTTTACCGCTATTATTTCGGTATTCGGTCCCTGATTCTTCCTGTTTTTATTACATATTTATGTACATATTCTGATGTTTCATACTACATGTACTTGTATTTATGTACATATTCTGATGTTTCGTACTACATACTACATGTTGTTTCGGTCTCAACTCATCACGTGTTTGTACCTCATGACATTGTTGACAAGAAATATCTATATTCAAACTCCTTTAAAACCATGGTGGAAATTTCCACCATGTTTAAAACATTCAATTACAAACTATCTGCCAGCCCCTTTTCCAAATAGTCTTCCTATTTCTTAAATACATGTAATGACAGTGTAGTCGAAGTATTTGTGTTTTGAAATCAGTGTAGTTTTAACTAACTTGATTTGAAGTACGTAATCCACAATATACAGGTCTGGTGTGAGCCCCGATTAGGTCAATTAGGCATTGTTGAATCGTTGGCAATGTAATAAAGCCTTAAGAAATAAACCAATTTTTTCAAAGACCTAGAAGAATTAAAAACTTCACTGCTGTGCAGCTAGTAAAATATTGAGATGTGTAAAGTAAAAATATTAAAACCAAAAAATATACATAAAAATGAAAGACAAATATTAAATAAGTATTAAATATGTTTGACGTATTTTTTGTTTTGTATTGTGTGTTTAAATAATTCTGAACACAAACTACACAGAAGTTCAATAAAATATTTTATTATTTATTGTATTTATTTTGTCTATGTCAATAATATCAGTTGTAATATTACATATTCGTTATAATTCTACATGAAAATACCAATATTATAATACATTAAATATAACAATGTACATTAAGAGAAATCTAATGAAATTAATAAATACTAGTGACTGCCTCATTTCACACAAACTGGTTATCTGTAAAGAAGCACATGCACATGCTCTGCTCAAGAGAGAAAAGTAAAATACCCCTATAAAAAAGTAATGTATTATACACTCTAACAAATATTTTTACAAAACACTTAACTAATAATACTAAATACACTAAATAATACTGTAAGTTTGTGACGTCAAGCGAGAGTCGGGTGGCAGCTTCAAGGGGAAAGAGAAGGGGTAGTGTGGAGATTGAAACGAGGTGGGAACACAGACCGTCGAAATCTCAAGGTCATCTAACAAACAAATTCAATAGTTCATCGCCTCTTGCCCCCCCCTTCCCCTCGCGGGACACTCACATCCTGCAGACTGGGCCTGAGAGTGGATCTATTCTTCACATAAATTAAAACATTAACAGCGTAACTTATTTACCATTGCCAATTCCCCGTAATTTTCACACAAACTCTTTTTATTTATTTAACATAAAAAAACAGTTAAAACTGCGTATGACGTGCTATGGGGAAAAGTGAATTGTGTGCGCATTTTCAAAATTCTGTGATCCCTACACTAAGTCATATACTACTTAAATTTTGAAAACAGGAGAAGGAGGAAAAAAACACTCCCATGTAATAAAATCTATTTTCAAGGATAAATAAGCAATACATTTTGGCTCTTATCCATGTTGTCCTTCGGAATAATACTTCCTGCCGCGACAACATAGAAACGATAATTTGAATAATTGTATTTCCCACTGAATTCTAGAAGACATGCACAGAAAATGAAGTTGAAAATGAACTCTTATGTTTAAAGTATTACTGAAAATGTTTAAGCTCTTTTTCTTGAGATGGCGGATGAATAAGCTTTTTCTTGAGATTCTTGGCGGAATTAAATGTGTATTCCATTGAAAATATTTTCGAAATTTCTGTTGTACATCTTACTTCACTAAAAGTGATAATACTTTGCATTTACAGACCTCCAACAAAGAGAACTGCAGATTATATTTTGTTCTTAGAAAACCTGGAGATAACACTTAACAAAGTCAGCAATCGCTCTTTTGAATCCATTGTTATGCGGAGATTTTAACATTGATTTTCTGGTCGATTCTTGCGAGAAAGAAAAGTTTCTCAATTTAATTAAGTCCTTCAATTTAGACATTACAATTAATGTACCTACACGGATCACACAACATTCGATGAAGGCAATTGATCAAATTATAATTAACAAAACTACTACTCGATATGAAGTTGAAACAAAAGATTTAGGATACAGTGACCACGATCCACAAATTCTTACCATTATAAGAAATGCCATCACTGACACAGTAAATAATACAAGTATGACTAGATTGTTTACTAAAAGTAAAATTAAATTAGTCATTGATTACTTGATGCAGGAGTCATGGGAAGCGGTTTATAATACTGTTGATACAAACAACAAATATAATTCTTTTTTTTTTTTTTCAACTCTTTCATTTCATTTTAACCCTTGCTTTCCTCTTCAAAAACGAAAATTAAATATTTCACGGAAAAGCAATTCTTGGATAACACAAGGGATTAGCACATCTTGTAAAAACAAGCGAATTCTTTCTTTCATTTCTAAACGTCATGACGTATCTCAAGATTTCCTTATCTACTTTAAAAAATACAAAACATTGTTACGAAAAGTCATAAGGCAGGCAAAAATCATGAAAAACGATCAGGATATTTTGAACTCAAATAATAAAACAAAATCAATGTGGAATATAATAAAAAATACTACCAAATCAACTAGAAAACCCGTAGAGAATGTTGTTTTAAAATATAACGATATAAATGTGAACGATCCGGCAACAATGGCTAGTCTCTTTAACCAATACTTTTGGAGAATTGTTGCCGATCTCACTAAGGGTCTTCAGCCACAAAATTCAAAAACAGATAGTTCACCCAAAATTTTAGACACAATGTTCGTTTCCGAAACTTCTTCCTATGAAATTCTCAAAATAATCGGTAAACTTAAAAATAAATATTCGTCCGGTTTAGATGAATTCCCGGATTCTTTGTTAAAGACTTGCGCGTATGCCATTATACACCCGTTAACTCACATATTTAATGCATCTTTATGCACTGGAACGTTTCCAGATATTTTCAAAACAGCTAAAATTAAGCCGCTCTTCAAAAAAGACAACAAAAATGAAATTCAAAATTATCGGCCCATTTCTCTGTTGTTATGAACATAACAAAGTACTGGCATAATTTTCAATACCGAAGTCAGTTCACGACCTGTTCGTGTATTTCATTTAAATATGCCAGTCAGCCGGGCGGGCAGCGGCGCCGGCGCGACGGCTGCGGCCTGGATACCCCTCAACCGTGACGTCACGACGCCAACCGTTCGGCCGGCCGGCCGCCGGCCGGCCGGCGGGCCGCGTGTGCCCGGCAATTTACAATTAATTACTCGAATGTTTGAAGAGCAAAAAAATTAATTTTTGCGTAATTAATTAGCAATTAAATCGCTCTACAAGATGGTATATTTGGTTTTGTGGTAATTAAATGTGGTAGATCCAGCGGAATCTTCCGCTAGCTCACCATTCATTACGCAAAAATTTGAAGAGCAAAAAAATTAATTTTTGCGTAATTAATTAGCAATTAAATCGCTCTACAAGATGGCGTATGTGGTTTTGTGGTAACCGTTTGTGGTAGTGCCAGCGGAAACCGGAAGTGCTAGTTTATAATTATTTACTCGGAAGTTTGAAGAGCAATTGAAATAATTTTTGCGTAATTAATTAGCAATTAAATCGCTCTACAAGATGGTATATTTGGTTTTGTGGTAATTAAATGTGGTAGATCCAGCGGAATCTTCCGCTAGCTCACCATTCATTACGCAAAAGTTTGAAGAGCAAAAAAAATATTTTTTGCGTAATTAATTAGCAATTAAATAGTTCTAAATGGTGGTATATGTGGTTTTGTGGTAACCGATTTTGGTAGTGCCAGCGGAAGAGAGGTCAAATAATCGTATTTAGTGATAAACACAGTCGTGCAAGAAGGAAGTTTGGTATGCGTGGGAAGACTCATTTATGGATAAGAAGACACGTTTCTCCATTTTTTATCGCTACTAGAAAGGGCAAGATTTATACGGATAAATTTTCAACACTATCACGTGTCGCCAAGCTCTGCGCCCGGACGTGAGGTCCAAGGTCAGCGAACGAGCTCGTGTTGCGAAAGACCGTTGGCTGGTCCCTCCGTCTGACGACAGAACTCGACTTCCCAGTCAACGGCAGAACTCGACCTAGCTAGAATATGTGTCGAAAAAACCACCCTCGGGAGTCGAACCCTAGGACCTCCCGGTCAGAAACTCTGCCGTGTAACTAGTTGTTTCCTCTGAGCCATCTCAGCGGAAAAAATCACAATGAATTTCTCCCAAATACCTGTATGATTCTACTGAAATACCGGTATTTTCTTATGAAAATACCGGTATTTTGATGAGAGAATAATACCTTTAAATACCTTTAAATAGAGGTATTTTACCGGTATAGACGTCGGATAAAGGTAAAATACCTCTAAAAATACCGGTATTTGACGTCTTATACCGGTATTTTTAAAGGTATTTTGAATAAAGGTATAATAGAGGTAAAGGTATTTGTATACCGGTATAAATACCTTTACCGCTATTATTTCGGTATTCGGTCCCTGGTTAAAACCTGAAAAGAGATTGTTCTAATAATTTATAATTGTATTTTTGTACACATTATTGCTTATGAATCTCAGTCTTGCAATTTATTATCTTCTCTTTATAGTCATCGTTAGTTTGAATTACTGTTTGTTTGTTTCTTTATTATTTCATTGACATTGTCTGCCAACCAGAGGTAGTTGTGGGAATTGCTCTGTAAAAGGCCGCACCTACTGTCGGCAACTGTAATAGGTGAGGCGTGTGTAAAGTTTCAATATCGTATTATTATTATTATTATTATTATTATTATTATTATTATTATTATTAAATTGCTAATTGCTTCTCTTTGTACAGCCCTGAATTTTGGAATATAAATGCGGGAGTAATTTTTTTCCTAAACCCCTAATTATTCTTAAAGTTTGGGTAGGGTTTCAGATTTTATCCAAAGTTCTTTTAATTTTTATGTTTTATCTCCCCTCAGAACTAACCTCAATGTTAAAGGTTTCTGTTTGTACAGTTCTGAATTTTTGAACACAAATACTGAAGTAATTTTTACCTAGAGCCCTTAATTATTGTTAAAGTTAGGGAGTTAGGGGGGTTTCAATTTTTTTCTGTGTTTTTTAATTTTAATGTTTTTTCGCCCATAAGAACCAATGTTAATTGTTTCTCTGTGTGAATTGAAGGTAAATAGAATGAGTGATAATGTATAAGATGGTTGTAATTTTGTGAAGCTTCAGACGTCTGTCTAATTTTAAATAAGAAAGCTCACTTTATCTTTATTAAGGAGTAGATTTCTAATCTGTTTCCAAATATTTGGGGATAATAATGGAAAAATAACACTGTTTGATCATGTATCAAATTATGTAAAGATTTTATTAATGATTTTGAGTTGACAATATTCTAAGTTTTGTAAAAATAAATCAGGTGAATGCCAAATAATTGAGAACTTCAGTCGTCCACCGTTATTTATCTGTTCTTAAGATGTGCTGAAATTTTGAGGAGTTAGAAGTGAAACATACGTTAAAGTGGATGATGATGATGATGATAATGATGACTTTTCATGGTGAGTGAGCATGGTGTTAATACACAATTTACTTGATAGATATATTTAGTTATATTTGAAGATATTGAATTCACAGGTTCAGTCTGAAGGAGTATAGTTCAATGAAATTGTCCATTGACCATGAAACATTCTTCTTAATTTAGTTTGAGATAAATATTGTTATTGTAGCTTGCCTTTCTTCCAATTTTAGATTGTTTACTACATTGATTAATTTTATTATTTAATCATGACCTAAAGTAATGATATCTTTCTTTGTGACAAATTAAAGTTGTTAAAACGTCTATTGGCGTTTCACGAAATTGTAAAAATGTTTGTAAGCCATCACTGGATAATTTGGAGGTTAAAATCTCAAAAGACATTGTTCAAGTAATTTATAATTGTACTTTTGTAACATTGTTTCGTATGAATATCAGTCTTGCAATTCACTATCTTCTCTTTATAGTCAAGGTTACATTGAATTCCTGTTTGTTTTTTTTAAAATTATTTTATTGACATTGTTTACCAACCGGAGATGATTGTGAGAATTGCTCTGTAAGTGGCCGTACCTACTCTAAGTAACTGTAATAGGTGAGGCCTGTATAAATGTTCAATAAATAATTATTATTACATTATCGTTTCTCTTTGTACAGCCCTAATTTTAGAATATAAATGCAGGAGTACATTATTTCCTAAGGCCTTTAATTATTGTTAATTTTTGGGTAGAATTTAAAATATTTTCTATGGTTTCTTAATTTTAATGTTCTTTCAATAAGAACCAGTGTTAATTGTTTCCCTTTGTACAGACCTGAATTTAGGAATATAAAGCGGGAGAAACATTTTTCCTAGAGCCGTTAATTCATGTTAATGTTTGGGTAGGGCTTCAAACTTTTTCTTTGATTTTTTAATTTTAATATTTTTTCGCCCATTAGAACCAATGTTAATTGTTTCTCGCTGAACAGCCCTGAATTTTGGAATATAAATGTGAGAGTAATTTTTTTTCTAGAGTCGTTAATACATGTTAGTGTTTGGATAGAGGTTCAAACTTCTCCGGTTTTTTAAGTTTTGTTTTTCACCCGTAAGAACCAATGTTTAATTTTTCTTTTTCTACAGCCATGGATTTCAGATAAATCCGGGAATAATTATTTAATTAATGTTAATTCATGTTAATGTTTGGGTAGGGTATCAAATTTTTTCTCTGGTTTTTAATTTTAATGCTTTTCGCCCATTAGAACCAATGTTAACGGTTTCTCTGTGTAAAGCCCTGAATTTTTGAATATAAATGCCGGAGTACTATTTTCCCTAGAGCCGTTAATTCTTGTTAATGTTTGGGGAGGGTTTCAAATTCTGTCGGAGGTTCTTTTAAGTTTTTGGTTATTCTCCCGTAAGAACCAATGTTAACTGTTCCTCTTTGTACTGCCCTGAATTTTGGAATATAAATACGGGAGTAATTTTTTTCCTAGAACCGTTAATTCATGTTAATGTTTGGGTAGGTTTTCAATTTTTTCTCTAGTTTTAGGGTTTTCATGTTTTTTCGCCCATAAGAACCAATATTAATTGTTTCTCTTTGTCCAGCCCTGAATTTTGGAAAATAAATAGAGAGTACTTTTTTCCCTAGACCCTTTAATTATTCCTAAATAATGGATGTGGTTTCATTATTTTGAATTGAATTTGAGATGAATTTTAGTCTAAAGCTAGCAGCGCCCATGATTTTGGGAAAACTACAGGAGCGGAAAATTCGGAAATAAAGCACTTAATTAACATTTAATTAGCCGGTAATTTCGGATATACTTGTAGTTTGGTAAAGATTCGTTTGTGGGCGACACTAACATTAGATGATTTCCCAGAAGGTACATTTCTGCAATTTGAATCTGTGCAATTTAATCTAACTGACCATGACTGGTTAGTCAGCGGCCAATTTTTAATTACATAATACTTTTAGCACCTGTTTACGGCACATTTTGGCATTTTGCAGAGTCTGAATTGTGACATTCGATGGCTTAGGAAGAACAGCTCTTATATTAGGCGCAGCGTTCGACCAAGGGTCATTGTTGGGATTCAAGCCCATGGTATTCAACTAAACGGTCAGCGGCAAATTCTTATATTACCGATTACGTATAGTATTGGGTTAGGGCACATTTTAGCGTAGAGTATAAATTAATAATTGCGCTAGCTTGAAAGAAGCGTCACTCTTCCTAGCACACAGCGTTCGGCCGAGGGTCATTTTTGGGATTCGAACCCACGTTATTCAAACTAACCGGTGAGCGGCAAATTTTGTTATTATAGATTATATTTAGTATTTGTTTAGGGCACATTTTGGCGTAGAGTATGAATTATAAAATGCGCTGGCTTGGAGGGAGCGTCTTTCTTCCTTGCGCACAGCGTTCGGCCGAGGGTCATTTTTGGGATTCGAACCCTTGTTTTTCAAACTAAGCGGTGAGCGGCAAATTTTTTGATTATAGACTATATTTAGTAATTGTTTAAGGCACTTTTTGGCGTAGAGTATGAATAATAAAATGCGCTGGCTTGGAGGGAGCGTCTTTCTTCCTTGCGCACAGCGTTCGGCCGAGGGTCATTTTTGGGATTCGAACCTTTGTTATTCAAACTAAGCGGTGAGCGGCAAATTTTCTGATTATAGACTATATTTAGTGTTTGTGTAGGGCACTTTTTGGCGTAGAGTATGAATTTCATATTGCGCTGGCTTGGAAGGAGCGGCACTCTTCCCTGCGCACAGCGTTCCGCCGAGGATCATTTTTGGGATTCCAACCCATGTTAATCAAACTAACCGGTGAGCGGCAAATTGTTTTGTTATGAATTATATTTAGTATTTGTTTAGGGCACATTTTGGCGTAGAGTATGAATTATGAAATGCGCTGGCTTGGATGGAGCGTCGTTCGTCCTTGCGCACAGCGTTCGGCTGAGGGTCATTTTTGGGATTCGAACCCATGTTATTCAAACTAAGCGGTGAGCGGTAAATTTTTTGACTATAGACTATATTTAGCAATTGTTTAAAGCACCTTTTGGCGTAGAGTATGAATAATAAAATGCGCTGGCTTGGAAGAAGCGACTTTCTTCCTTGCGCACAGCGTTCGGCTGAGGGTCATTTTTGGGATTCGAACCCATGTTCATCAAACTAAGCGGTGAGGGGCAAATTTTTTGATTATAGATTATTTTTAGTATTTGTTTAGGGCACATTTTGGCGTAGAGTATGAATTATAAAATGCGCTGGCTTGGAGGGAGCGTTTTTCTTCCTTGCGGACAGCGTTCGGCCGAGGGTCATTTTTGGGATTCGAACCCTTGTTATTCAAACTAAGCGGTGAGCGGCAAATTTTTTGATTGTAGATTATTTTTAGTATTTGTTTAGGGCACATTTTGGCGTAGAGTATGAATTATAAAATGCGCTGGCTTGGAGGGAGCGTCTTTCTTCCTTGCGCACAGCGTTCGGCCGAGGGTCATTTTTGGGATTCGAACCCTTGTTTTTCAAACTAAGCGGTGAGCGGCAAATTTTTTGATTATAGACTATATTTAGTAACTGTTTAAGGCACTTTTTGGCGTAGAGTATGAATAATAAAATGCACTGGCTTGGAAGAAGCGACTTTCTTCCTTGCGCACAGCGTTCGGATGAGGGTCATTTTTGGGATTCGAACCTTTGTTATTCAAACTAAGCGGTGAGCGGCAAATTTTTTGATTATAGACTTTAATTAGTGTTTGTGTAGGGCACTTTTTGGCGTAGAGTATGAATTTCATATTGCGCTGGCTTGGAAGGAGCGGCACTCTTCCCTGCGCACAGCGTCCCGCCGAGGATCATTTTTGGGATTCGAACCCATGTTAATCAAACTAACCGGTGAGCGGCAAATTTTTTGACTATAGACTATATTTAGTAATTGTTTAAGGCACTTTATGGCGTAGAGTATGAATAATAAAATGCACTGGCTTGGAAGAAGCGACTTTCTTCCTTGCGCACAGCGTTCGGATGAGGGTCATTTTTGGGATTCGAACCCATGTTATTCAAACTAAGCGGTGAGCGGCAAATTTTTTGATTATAGATTATTTTTAGTATTTCTTTAGGGCACATTTTGGCGTAGAGTATGAATTATAAATTGCGCTGGCTTGGAGGGAGCGTCTTTCTTCCTTGCGCACAGCGTTCGGCTGAGGGTCATTTTTGGGATTCGAACCTTTGTTATTCAAACTAAGCGGTGAGCGGCAAATTTTTTGATTATAGACTTTAATTAGTGTTTGTGTAGGGCACTTTTTGGCGTAGAGTATGAATTTCATATTGCGCTGGCTTGGAAGGAGCGGCACTCTTCCCTGCGCACAGCGTCCCGCCGAGGATCATTTTTGGGATTCGAACCCATGTTAATCAAACTAACCGGTGAGCGGCAAATTTTTTTGTTATGAATTATATTTAGTATTTGTTTAGGGCACATTTTGGCGTAGAGTATGAATTATGAAATGCGCTGGCTTGGATGGAGCGTCGTTCTTCCTTGCGCACAGCGTTCGGATGAGGGTCATTTTTGGGATTCGAACCCATGTTATTCAAACTAAGCGGTGAGCGGTAAATTTTTTGACTATAGACTATATTTAGTAATTGTTTAAGGCACGTTTTGGCGTAGAGTATGAATAATAAAATGCACTGGCTTGGAAGAAGCGACTTTCTTCCTTGCGCACAGCGTTCGGATGAGGGTCATTTTTGGGATTCGAACCCATGTTATTCAAACTAAGCGGTAAGCGGTAAATTTTTTGACTATAGACTATATTTAGTAATTGTTTAAGGCACTTTTTGGCGTAGAGTATGAATAATAAAATGCACTGGCTTGGAAGAAGCGACTTTCTTCCTTGCGCACAGCGTTCGGATGAGGGTCATTTTTGGGATTCGAACCTTTGTTATTCAAACTAAGCGGTGAGCGGCAAATTTTTTGATTATAGACTTTAATTAGTGTTTGTGTAGGGCACTTTTTGGCGTAGAGTATGAATTTCATATTGCGCTGGCTTGGAAGGAGCGGCAATCTTCCCTGCGCACAGCGTCCCGCCGAGGATCATTTTTGGGATTCGAACCCATGTTAATCAAACTAACCGGTGAGCGGCAAATTTTTTTGTTATGAATTATATTTAGTATTTGTTTAGGGCACATTTTGGCGTAGAGTATGAATTATGAAATGCGCTGGCTTGGATGGAGCGTCGTTCTTCCTTGCGCACAGCGTTCGGATGAGGGTCATTTTTGGGATTCGAACCCATGTTATTCAAACTAAGCGGTGAGCGGTAAATTTTTTGACTATAGACTATATTTAGTAATTGTTTAAGGCACTTTTTGGCGTAGAGTATGAATAATAAAATGCACTGGCTTGGAAGAAGCGACTTTCTTCCTTGCGCACAGCGTTCGGATGAGGGTCATTTTTGGGATTCGAACCCATGTTATTCAAACTAAGCGGTGAGCGGCAAATTTTTTGATTATAGATTATTTTTAGTATTTCTTTAGGGCACATTTTGGCGTAGAGTATGAATTATAAATTGCGCTGGCTTGGAGGGAGCGTCTTTCTTCCTTGCGCACAGCGTTCGGCCGAGGGTCATTTTTGGGATTCGAACCCTTGTTATTCAAACTAAGCGGTGAGCGGCAAATTTTTTGATTATCGACTATATTTAGTGTTTGTTTAGGGCACGTTTTGGCGTAGAGTATGAATTTCATATTGCGCTGGCTTGGAAGGAGCGGCACTCTTCCTTGCGCACAGTGTTCCGCCGAGGATCATTTTTGGGATTCGAACCCATGTTAATCAAACTAACCGGTGAGCGGCAAATTTTTTTGTTATGAATTATATTCAGTGTTTGTTTAGGACACATTTTGGCGTAGAGTATGAATTATAAAATGCGCTGCCTTGGAAGGAGCGTCTTTTTTCCTTGCGCACAGCGTTCGGATGAGGGTCATTTTTGGGATTCGAACCCATGTTATTCAAACTAAGCGGTGAGCGGCAAATTTTTTTACTATAGATTATTTTTAGTATTTGTTTAAGGGACATTTTGGCGTAGAGTATGAATTTCAAATTGCGTAGAGAATGAATTATAAATTGCTCTGTCTTGGAAGGAGGTAGGACTAATGTTAATTGTTTTTCCTACGATTTTGGGAAAACTATAGGAGCGGAAAATTCGGGAATAGAGCACTTAATTAGCATTTAATTAGCCGTAAATTTTGGATATAGTTTGGAAGAGATTCGTTTCTGGGCGCTGCTAACTTTAGTCTAAAGCTAGCAGCCCCCACGAATTTGGGAAAACTATAGGAGCGGAAAATTCGGGAATAGAGCACTTAATTAGCATTTAATTAGCCGTTAATTTTGGATATAGTTTGGTAGAGATTCGTTTCTGGGCGCTGCTAACTTTAGATGGCTCGGAATTTCATAGTATTGGGATTTCAGAAAAGCTCCAAATAAAAGACAACGGTATAAGTAGCTTCCGTAATGTGCGATATACTTCCAATAATGTTCAGGATTCGCTACTGATGAAAATATTTCGTGAGGGCTTTGAGATAATATTTTTAGAATTTACATCAATTTTCAACACGAATTAAACGAAATCAGCTCGTTTTTTCGAAAATTTCTACATGACCTTTTTTAATGAGCTGATTTTTTTACGACAGACTTTATTTATTGCAAAAATCGATGTCCCCAATTTTGTAGTTTTGAAATGTTTACTGTTTTCGGCATTTTCGAAAATACGGAGCAATAGCCGAAATTGGGGCAAGCACCATATATTTTACCGTCTCTTATTACATATGTGGAGAAAATGTGAAGAAAAAAATTGGAGCGGTCTAAAACAAAAATCCTTTCCGAAATTGCATAAATTTCAGACAATAATTAAACGAAATCAGCTCGTTTTCGAAAAAAATTGTACATGACCGTTCTTAAAGAACTGATTTTCTACAACATACTTTATTTAAAGCACAAATCGCTATCTCCAATTTTGTAGTTTCGAAATGGTAACTTTTGGCAATTTTCGAAAAATACTTAGTTGGCCGAAAATGGGACTAACACCATACTTTTTTGCCTTCCCTTAATACATATGAACAAATTTAAAGAAAAAAATTGTAGGTGTTTTCGAGAAAAAATGACCATATATCACGCAAAATTACACGGAAACCACTCACATTTTCGAAAAATTGAACATGAACTTGTTTAAAGATCTGTCTTTAAGGAACAGATTTCATTAAGAAAAAAGACTATCTTCAATATTATAGTTGCAGGAATTGCACTTTTCAATTTTCAAAAAATCTGTGATCTCAACGAACATGAGAGTACCACCATTCTCTTCCAAAGACAAAGTGTGATCAAAACATTTGGAGCCGTTTTTGAGAAAATTTTGAAAATGTTTTTGAGGCTTCATGTGAAGTACCCTCAAAAATCAAAATATCCGTTTGAAAATCCCAAAGCCACGAGTTCATTGAGATCGATTGGTGAATATGTTTTGAAGAAAATCGGCTGAACGGTTTAGGCGCTAGCGTTGACCACGGACGGACGCACGGACAGACGTTTTGCGGTCAATCGATTTTTCGGCATCAAGAACCAACAAAACATGTTTTTTTTGCTCCACACCGTATTTTTTAACACCAGAGGGTTTTATTGTTTTTTTTCCCTTCAAAATTTAGTAATAGGATTTATCCACTTTTTCGTTACCAGAGCCCAGCAATTAAAGAGTTTTTCTGGCGAGAATTCGCCGTTTTTCGGAGCACGACTGCATCACTTTCACTTCGTATGGAGAGAAAGTAAAAAGATATTTAGGTAATGTGTTTATCAGAATATTTATAATAAAGGTAATATTAAATTCAAAGAACTCTAATTTGTTTTGAGGTATTATAAATATTGTGTTCTTTATTAATGCAAGATGTTTCTTAGAGGTGATTCTTTGTTTCCTTTGATCTTCCATACATGGCATAATTCTGCAGGAGTCATTTGAATGACACATGAAACTAACCAAGTTGTGTCATCTCATGGCGTATCTTTTTGTTTTTAACATTGGAGTCCAATAAACCTCACCATAATTTAAATATGTTATAATCTATTTACAATTACAAGCACTGAATGTACAATAATTTACAATTTTATGCAACCTTTTCTGAAAGATTGCTCAATGTAAATTGCTCCATTTTGATTAATTTGAATACATGATATTCCAAAATGTGATATCCTTCTCTTCTCTATAAAGTTTGAAAGGTTACAAATTAAATTTGATAACCTGTTCTTGTTGCATACCTTATGGTATTTCTTTGACATACTGGACACACTATTGGAAATAGTCTTAAAAGTAAATATATACAAAACATGACCCGTACATATACAATAGTTTACACCGTATTTCAATTTCCTCTAATACTTTCATTTACATTTCCTATTAAGTCCATCACGCAGAACACTAAATACATCCTTTTCCACTTGTAAAGAACACTGACTTTCCAGAAGTTTGCTAAAGATATCTCTTCGCTTTTTAACACTCATATTTGATGCCAATAAGTATTCAATTGTTTTGACACGTAAATTATCAAACACTTCTAGAGTTCCAGAGTACACTAATATGTTACTGTAAACATCAAAAGTACTGCAAGGCTGCAGAAATTGATTCATGATTAATTCTGCTAGTTCTTTACTGCCTGGAAGTAAAAATCTATCAAGAACTAACAACAATTCCAGAGCAGTTGTTAAAGTAAGACTAGGAATAGAACAGGGTATTGTTCCCAATTTCATTATATGCAATAAATGCCTGAAAGCAAGGGGAGATACATCTTGAATAGAGATACATTCTTGTTCTGCTTCCTTAAAGCTGCCTTGCAACATTGCTTCAAATACAGGAGAATGCTCACTTAAAAATGATTTACTTGCGGTAACTTCTTCTCCATTATCAAATCTAATAGTAACACTATCCCTTGAAATCTGTAATAATAAATACAAATAAATATAATAAAAACATATGAAGTGAAGTATTGCTTATCAGAATTCAGATCAGCATCAGATTCATAAATCTATATCTACACAAGAACTTACAGTTTCCTTTAATTCTGCTTCCAATTTATTTGCTGAACAATGATTATTTTCTTGATAACTAGAATCAACTGGACTGTTGATTTGAAGAGAAGCAGCTAATATTGAAAGGCTTATTGGAACGTATTCGGAAAGAAAACCTGAACTTTTGGAAAATAATTTTACCATGTCTTGAAGTACATCTAGGCCTTTGCAATCTATCAACAATTTTCTTAAAAGTTTATGAGTCCTATTCACAATAAAAACAGAAATTATTTAAAATTAAATAAGAAATATTTATATTTAATTTTTCAGATATGCAACTTACTTGATTACAAATGGAACAGTTACTGCTATAGTTTCTTTAATAGTCCTTTCTGCTTTCAATAAATTGTGAGAGAGTTCTCCCTCACCAAAACCACTTTCTGCCACAATGGATAATTTGGATATTAAATTCTTTCCTATTGAATTCAGTTTTTCACATGAACTGCATGCCGAATGCACAGGCTCACAGAGGCTTGCATAAATATTTAAAACAAATTGTTGACATACTAGATGAATAAAATAATGGTGAGTCCTGAAAAGAAATGTAGCAAAGATAACATAAACAAGTCAACAGGTAATTCTACTTAAAATAGTTGCCAATTTTAATTTTTTTTCTCGAATTAATTACCTTACAATCCTTCCAAGAATGCGCCCAGCACGTGGCAAAGGGTTTCTGAGTAATCTTATATAATTTAGTAGCGTAAACAAGGTGTTTTTGAGAACCAAATCTTCCACTACAATCTCCATATGGGAAACACGTGATATTAAAATCAAAAGATCAGTCTCTTCTCTACTAGACAGCAAGCCTCCAGTAAATGATGATTCTGACAGAATTTCCCAATTAGTATTTGGTGAATCACACTGAATGCTTGGCTAAAAAAAGAAAATCTTTAAAATCAAAAGGGTACCAAATTAATAATGTAATTTACACGGTAATCTTCAGGAAAGCAGAAGGACAAATTTATTTAAACATCAGTAATCAGATTCTCTTGACATTAGAATTACTCAACGCACTCACTGATTTGGAATCGCACTCCTCTGAGATATTGTCTGACACATGTGCTGTGTAAACACATTCATTTTCCTTACAAATATCACCATTATCATTGTCATCATTGCCATCATCATCACTTTGAGCATCTTGGCAAACTGGAGAATAGACTTCTGGAATATCACAGTCAATTGAACTGTGAGATACAGGAGATGATGTAGATGACCACACATCAAATGGTGATGTCTGCATTGATGTTGGGGATAAATTCCACTGCCTTCCATACGCAGGAGATGATTCAGGAGAAAAACACATACTTCTTGGACTTCCAGGGCTCCAGTCCCCCATTTGGTAACTATCACTTCCAACACTTCGTTCAGGGCTACTGATTTTGAATAAAAAGTCTCCTGAATGCGAAGGACTTGTGATACCAGAGTTATTGCAGCTTTTTTTACTACTCCTGGAAAAACATTTTGCTAGGAATCATGAGATTTTTTGGAGATTGTATTTAAATAAATTACACAGTATACAATGTGATATAGTAAGAAAGATGTCTTTGTTTTAAGCATTAAAAACATTTTTGGTGTAAGTCAACATTAATGTAAAATTGAGTCTTCTACCTCTTCGGGAATCCAAGTTCTTGCACCACAGCTTGATAACTTGGGCTATTGATGCGAAACCTTTTCCAATTCTCAGAACTGTTTTTTGTATCTGACACATCATTTACTTCTAAAGCTTGTTTACTCTTCTCTGATGTTTCAACATTACATTCATCGGTTTTATTTGTAGAAACAGAACTAGATTCTGATGACAAATGCCTCTTTTTTGAATGGATGTGGACTTTTGCTACATTCATAACTTCATGACTGTGTTCTGAGCCATGATTTTTCACAAACTCACTTAATTTTGTCACTAAAACAGTGATCAACCCTTCTTTTAAAAGTTCTTGTAAACTCACTTCATCATATACAAAGAGTAACAGAGCATGAAGTGCAGCTGTTTGAAGTGATGACTTTGGACAATCTCTTAAAATTGAAAGAATAATAGGTAATCCTCCTGCTCTTCTAATTTTCGCACGATTCACTGATTCACGGCACAGTAAACAAAGAGAAGATATCAGAGCACTTTGAGATTCAGTTGGCTCTGGAAAAAAATTAACAAAAAGATAATTTCATTATAGAATTAAACACACTAATCAATAATAATTACACTACTAGTTTCTTAACATTGTATTTGTGATAATTCAACTTCATTTTCACTCCCTAAATATTTTACAGAAAAGACTGCAAACATTCAATTGATAAAAAAATCAGTCTAATACAGCAAAAATTAATAATGCTTAGAAAACTGATAAAGCAAGTACAAATAATATTACCAGACATCTGAAAGCTCAACACAGACAATTCTTTCACAATAATTTTCACAACACCAGCACTTCCTAATATGGGTCTTGAACTTCCAATGTGGCATAGGTTGTAAACACAAATAATGACAGACGATTTTATTTCATCTTTTGTGAAATAAGATAGTAAAGTCTGCAGTACTGAACCATCTGCATGAACCTGTAAATGTATTATCATTAATATTCTTGTTTAGTGAATAGTACTAAGTTTAGCATTTTTGCCTGGTGCATCAGTAATAAAACAATCCTTTACTTTTATTATATTGAATATCAGATTTTACCTGAAAAGCACACTGCTCAGAACAGCGATGAGTGAACACTGTAAGAGCCTTAATTACAGTTTTTAAGAGTTCTTTTTGTTCTTTATTTTCATAAGGTGTTGTTAAAAGCATGGCAACTTTTCGAATTACATTTAAGTCTAACATTGCAACTCTTTCAGATTCCACAACCCACAGAATTCTGCAAGAAATTATGACAATAAGTAGTACTATTAAAATTAATAACATCTAGTAAAAGAATAGTACTATACCTGAGGGCTCGTACAGCCATTTGCTGAGAAGCAATAGAGTTACTTCCTCCTGAGTCCACAACATTCATCAAACCATTAATCACATTTTCTTTATGAAGTTTAACAGCTATGGTATAGGTCAGAGCTAGATTCCCAATTACTCTGCAAGCCCGCCCTTGAATAGCATCACGGCAGGAGCTGTTGAAGACTGTGACAACTGCTTTCACAATTCCTAGACCCAACAGCTGAACCACATTATTTGTTATTCTTTGTTACAAGGAACGGTAACTAAATATTCATTGCACATTAACCTACCTCAATCCTACTTTCATTTTCCAAGCAACAGTTGCCAAGGATGCTTAAGGTAATATCCAAATTCTTTTCATTTGATTTGCCAAGAATATTTACAAGATCTTTCAAAACATTTTTTTCACGCACTACTTTTACATTATGTTCGTTTTTGGCTATGAATTTACGTATTGTTACGAGAGCTTCAAAAACAACGGAGTTGGATGAAGCCTTCAAATGAGTGAAGGCACTGGTCACTGAACTTGACCCGAACATATTGCTTGTTTTTTAAAGGGATTGCTAAAAAGCAACACCATTAGAGATCATTCTCAGTCCTAAAATGGAATAATTGACAAGTCAAATGGACTCTCATAACCTATACAACAAAACTTTCGAAATTCGAAAGCGTATGTATTAATTCATATGCAACAACAAAATCAACCTAATCAAGAAACAACTAAATGAAGTCGCGGTAAATGAGTTATTACTCCTAAAGATTATTAAAATATTCGTGACATATTGACCACTTTACTCAATGAAGCCAACTGTGCAAATATAAATACCGTAAACATTTGTGAAAAATATCATTCACGTGCGTACCATTTTCTGTCGAGCAAATTATGCGTAAATGACACACTCTTCTGTGTACATACGGATTTTGTAATTTCAAATCGAGTAATTACATCCAAAATAGCATTTGTGAGTGTTTCAGCTTTCTATTTTTTTTGTAAAAGTCTAATTGCATTGGTATAACGAATAGCATTCATTTGTTACTTCTCATTGTGGAATGCCACAGAGAGTATACAGTATTGTGGAATGTTGTGGAATGCCGAGGGCCCTGTGATCAAACACAGCTGCGCTCCACCAGAGAGTATACTCCACAGAAGTACATGTGCACCGATGCGCACGCTAAGTTTGCGTCGTAAACTACAGTGTGATATTAAGTTTTGCGTCCACGTGAGATTGTGGACGGTTGTGGTGAACGATGTTTGCGAAATATGAGTTTTGTCATGTAAGGTCATGTAAAGTAATTTGACTGGTTTAAGAAGTGAAGTGTAAAACTCTTAAAATGTATTCCGTCAAATTTCGCTTTGTGCACTTTCAAAGACAAGTGGTGTACTCTATAGCTTTTCGACAAATAAGTGGAAATAACTTCTGTGAAAATATAAACGAGAAATTTTTGAAAGTTGCAATAATAGGTCCACCAAACGCCGGTAAAAGCACGTTAATTAACGCTTTAGTTGGAAGAAGGGTGAGTCACCTGACAGTCTCTTTTTAAAAAAAATTACCTTTCCGTAAGCATGATTCTTAAATTGAATATATTCTCTCATATAGGTGTGCTCTGCATCAAAAAAGGTGCATACAACCCGACATAACATTAAAGCTATAACTGTTGAAGGTTCCACTCAGTTAATTTTCTTAGATACACCTGGCATTGTAACTGGTGATGAAATGCAAAGGTGAGTGAGAACTTACTTTATTTATTGAAGATTATACGATAATATCTTCGGATTTGACAGAGGCAGGTTACTGAGAAGTGCCCTCAACTAGAATGTCCAAGATTTTAATTTTTTTAATGACAGGAGTTACTTGTCAGCTGCAGCTGATGGAAAATAAAAAAATAAAAATTGAAGGGTAGAAAGAAGGAATAATCAGGGTTTAAAAAATCAAATTTTCCAGCAGAGGAGAATCTATAACATTGTAAATTTTGAAATGTTATAGTTCCCAAACCTGTATGTTACACACATATATGTAACATACACAAATTTTTGTAATCAATGTATCAGCATTTACTCACTGGTTTAAACTAAAAATATATTTTTCTCGATTACTAAACATGTATTTTTTATTTGATGTGTCTGTAAATTTATCTGTGGGTTATGATCAGTGGGGGAACATGGCCCCGTTAATGGAACATTGTATAATGAACTTGTGCCAAGTAGTTTCCCTGACGTTCACATGTGTCGCATATGGAAACCGTACTGCTCTTTGCCATTGAGTTAGATCGTTCCATGCTCATGCTTCGTTGGTGGGAAGTAAGTATAATTATTTAAAAATTGCTTTGGGGAAGCACAAATGTCAAAAGGTAGCTTGTGAATTGAAAGATATGTTTTTAAAAACAAACTTTATTTATTAATTTTCCTCTACAAAATTAAATATGTAAGTTATAGAAATTTGAATCATACAGTATAAAATGAATTTAATAAATAAAGATAAAACTTCACACTCCAAAAATTAAAAGCTTCAATTTTAATACAAAATACATATTACAGAACTAACCAAAATTCTATTATTTACATTACAAAAGGGGAAATTTTAATAAAATAAGTTTAAGAAAAAATCAAATCATTGAAGAACTTGATATCTTAAAAATATAAATAAACATGACTGTACCCAAAATTGCAATGAAATAAGTTACAGCAAAGTGATTTATAAAGAATGCACACAATATAAAAAATCACAATTATAAAAGGAGACTAAAATTACTAATAATAATTCAGCAATAACCAGACTCATTGAAAATGTAACAGAACTTAATTAGTGACATTTTGAAAGTTGTCTATGCATTATGACATTGAAGAAGCAATAAGTTAAATATTTCTGAATATTTTGCAGGCATCTATATAAGTTTGTCAAAGACAGATTGCAAAATTTGCAAGAATCAATCAGGAAAATAAATATTATATTGACCAATAGTGTCAAGCTTTCTAACACGTTTCAACTCTGAACACAGTCTTGCTGACACTACTGTCTCACTGGCACTATGTAGTTATTGCATTATTTGGTATTACAATCAAGAGGGGCCTGAGATTAGGACACACACCACATAAAATTAATTTCCAGCACACAAGCTCAGGAAACTAAATGAAAACCAAAATATAATTTTCAAAATAAAACCAATAAGCTATACCAAGTAAACAATGGTGTGTGATCTTTCTTCAATGCAAGGAAAAATCCTTTAACATAGATATTAATGTGAATAAAGAAAACTTGGGACAATGAAGATTATTTGAAGAGGTTTAGCTTAATAAAATCAGAATAAGATAAAAATTAAAATATATTATATTTTTGTACAGTTTCTTAGGAATGTACTATGTATTTTCAACGGTACTTGCATCTGGCAGTCTGCATTTCCGCATAAAGAAAATGTTTAGTGATTTTTTTTTCCAACACAATAAAAAAGAAAATGGTATGTAACATTTGTTACAACCATGTTCATACGGAGCAACCTTTGCTACAAGAATTTGTGTTTGAAACTGAAGAGTTTCCTATCTTCATTAATACATTTCACAAATTATTATTCATTTTGGTGCTTATAACTCACATTATATCACCCAGAATAAAGTTGCAATTTTACTTTTTAAGATTAATTTTCCATTTTTAAACTTTACTTACATTTGAAATTCAGTGTATCCTCTGTATTTAGAAGATTAAGAAATGATGATCCCTTTTCCTGAATCAATTAATTATCATGTTTTAAAAATGTATTTACTTGAATGAAACAAATGGTACCTTTTCCTCGCGAATGGAGAAGCCTCACAGTTAGGCTCTTTCCCCTTTCTAAAGGCGCATTATGGAATTAAAACAAATTATGGCAGTTATAAGAACCTTGTCTGCACTAATTGAGCCATATGTGACAGTACCTTTTCATTTTCTACGCAAGAGTTAAAAAATCTCAGACAAATGGTCCCTTTCCACTTACAATAGTTTTTAGGTCTTATTTTAAAATAAACAGTTAATACAGTGTTTGTAAAATCTATAAAATTGAGTAACAATAGTCAAACAGCCCCAGCATTTTTATTTACTGCCTCTTAACAGCTCTCACAACGTTAATGCAGACCTGAGAAACTTTGAAGTGATCAGCTGACTACTAGTCTCAACTCCCGCAACTAGTTTCAGTGGAAAGATGAAGTAAGAGTATTGCGGATTTTGAAAGATGTAGGTCTAACATGTAATGTTTCCGATGAGGACTATCGTGTTTTTGAAGATTATTTTGATGACAGAGGAAACGATTCCGGTAGTGATGGTTTAAGTGAAACCAGTGTTGAAGAAAATGTCAATGAACCACACTCGGCTCAAATATCGGACATTCCGTTCTAAGATCCGTACCTTCTACGGATGAGGCCACAGCTAATATTTTTACTTTTTTCGTATACGTACGTATGTACGGAGTAATATGCGTAGTACAGAGAAAGTTATGTAATGCTGCAAGAAAAAAAACGCGAATTTTCGACAATAAAATTCATTTCCGGGCCCTGATAACGAGAATGTGGATAATCCACTTTCTAAATTAAGACAAAAAAAAAATCCTCAAACACGTGGTGCAGCCGGAATCCCTGATCGATGGGTCCTTGATGCCGAAAAACCTATTGAAAGAAAACGTCCGTCCGGCTGTCCATCCGTGTGTGAACACTACTAGCGCCTAAATCATTCGTACGATCTTTTCCAAATTGAAGAAACCCCTGTCGATACGGCTCTAGATGAAGCTTTGAAATTTTGAAAAACATTCTTTAAAATTTTGGAGTTCTTAACATTAAGCTCCCCGGACATTTTCAAAATTTTCTCAAAAATGGACCCAAAATTTTTCTTTAAATTTATTGTATGAATAGAGTAAAAGCCACTTATAACGGTGGCGTATGTTCTATTTTCAGAGAGAATTGAATTTTCGAAAATTGCAAAAGTTTGAATTTTTTTCACCGTCTTCCTACAACCACAAAATTGAAGACCGGAATTTTTCCTACGAATGAAATTTGCCCATAAATGGTTTTTGTATTAAGGTCATGTAGATTTTTTTGAAACTCTTTGTAGTTTTCGTGCAATATTTGCAATTTTAAAAAATAACAAAAACAAGATTATCTGAAAAATGGCTCCACATTTTTTCTTTAAATTTTTGGTAGGGGGAGTTCCAAATGCACCCTTTACGATTACATTAAAGCCATATTGCTCTATTCTTTTTCTTTTTTTTTTCAAAAATTACAAATTTTTTTTGACTTGTCTCACACGTCGGTAATATTTACAATAGAGGCAATTTCTTCACATTACTAAATTTATGAGTTCATGTGTTTTAAATAATTTCATATAAAGTTTCTCGAAGACTAAAATTTTCTGTGAAAATGAGCTCAAAATTCCGCTTTTGCAAAAACGCTCAAACGCCATTTTTTCAAAAATGGCTTCAAATTTTTTCAATTTGTTCTAGTGGATAGTTGTAATGGCACTGTTTAATATGCCGTCAAGTTCATTTTGGTGTATTCTTTTGTTTTTCCAAAAATTACATAATTGTAATTTTATTGAAATATCTCTCACGCCGTTAATGTGCATAGTTCTGTCGATTTGTATACATTATTACATTTGTGAACGGAACTGCTTCAAATGACTTAAAATAAAGTTTTTCGAAAATTAAATAGCTTCCTATGTAAAAGAGGTTCAAATTTCGCATTAACAGTAATGCTTAATCGCCATTTTCTTAAAAACGGCTTCAACTTTTTCAATGAAAATTTCTATTTATATTATTATATTTTTATTATATTAGGTTTTACTCTTCTTTAATATTCTTGAAGTAATATTTCGGCTGTACTATTAGGAAAACAAAA
This sequence comes from Teleogryllus occipitalis, assembly GCA_011170035.1. Classification (NCBI taxonomy): domain Eukaryota; kingdom Metazoa; phylum Arthropoda; class Insecta; order Orthoptera; family Gryllidae; genus Teleogryllus; species Teleogryllus occipitalis. The sequence goes on from BLKR01005831.1 coordinate 47,230, forward strand.
AGTTGAGAAAATTTTAAAAAAGTGTACTTAGGACGGCGACGCAGCTGGCCAGAGAATGGAGTAAGACCATAAAGCCAGATCACAGAAAGGAAATTATAAAAAATTGCTACGAGAAAATCTGTGCCATTCTGTAGCACTTCTAGTTTATTATGTTACAATAGAAGGGCCTCGAAGAAACCATTGACAACAGTGACGAGCCAAATGCGGATCGTGGACGTTCCCGTGTTGTCAACTGCAAGCGTTCAATTTAAACTGTTTACTTAAGGTTTAAAGCGATATACGGAGGGCGTTCATAAAGTTCGTACCTTGAACTAGAAACAGTGTGAATATTCGATTGGGTATGCAGGTATTGGAAGCTTAATTTCTTCTTCTATATTCTGTGCATTTGTATGTTGGACCTTTAGATAGCGTCGCTACAGCGTAAACAATTAAGATGACTGCTTTGCTATATGTCTCCGAGCGTGTTGTGATTCGTCATTTGCAATTCCAAAGTAAATCAGGGAAGGAAATTCAGGAGGAAATAGTGAAGGTAAACGGGGTCCCGCTCCAGCATATGAGACAGTAAAGAAGGGGAAAAGATTGTTTCAATATTGTAATGATTCATAATCGCTCGGAACAGTTTTGGGTTTAAAGTGCATAAACTTGGCAGGAAAAATCAAGATTTAGATTTGAGAAGACAAAAGACGGCGACATCGCGCATAAATATTTTTATTAAATTAAACAAATTCGTGATAGAAAATGGAAATAGACATTAACACTCAATTATACATAATTTTCGGAACTAGTAGAAGGTGGAATCATGAAAATCGAGTCAGAGGTTCAGGAGATTTGGACAGAATTGGAATTGTATTTTTGGTGATTAAACTAGAATACGAGAACCATTGTTGCGATTGCAAAGCTTAAGGCAAAAGAATAATTTTATTAAATATCAAGAAAACGCGTGAAGGTATCAAGATGAGACTTTCGGAAATGATAGGGAAAAAATTATGGGAACACTCGCAGTTTCAAGAAGTACCGAGGAAGCGCGTCAAAATTAAAATGAATATTGTATAATTGAAATAAACATGGAACAAATGACGCATCGCGCTGACGTCACAGTTTACGTCACGATGCAAGAGGATGGAAATTAATAGAATTTAATGAAATGAGACTAAAGAAAAGGGAAATAGTATAATAATTAGCGAAGAAACAAGAAATAATAGTGGGAAGCGATGACGAAGCATAATAACGCTGACGAGCACGAATTAAAAAAAAGTTTTATAATGTCATTTGTGGCTACGGGCGAGCGATCGGCGGATGTTCGCCAGAAGTAAATTAAAGATCCGGACAACAATGGGCATGAGAAGAACAGTAAAAGTGCTGGGGCTCTGATGTGCAGTGTTGTGGTCGGTCGGAGGCGAAGTTCGCGTAATGATTTTTTAAAAATAGAATTGTGCAACGAGCACATAACATTTTATTGGTGTTTCAACCGGACAAAGAAGTGATTTAACACTAATTTCGTGTGTCGCGGACGGTAGCTGGAGATGCAATCGCGATATTATTCGCGTAACTAATAACGTTCGTTCGTCGCGGGAGTTGACGAAATAAGACTAAATAATTTCCGCTAAGCCATTGGTGGAATTTCTCGGCAGTGCAACGCGATGGAAAAGTGCGATTTTATAAAAACTGGGAGAAGCCGCGCTGTGTGCAGAGATAGCCAACGGACGACGGTGATGTACGCCGCGTGTCGCAGCATCAAGCCGGCGAAAGGGAAGTGACAGATAAATGTTTATTTGTTTCGTTTGTTTTGAAAAAAAAAGTCCATGAAGTGCATTTGTCGAAGATCAAGTTCTGTAGTAGCATAAGTAATTCAATAATTGATTTCGACAGAATGCGCATTCGGTGGAATGAGTTTTTTTGTATATGTTGTAAATTTATCAGAGTGAATGAGTAGTATTTTTCTTGTTTTGGTGTAATTTGTTTGCTTATGTTATTGCATTGTTTATCTGCCATGGGGTGTTTTTGTGTGTGTCGCTAGAGGGCAGCAACCCCGTTTGTGTACATAATGTTTGGGATTAGCAAAAATAGGAATTACTAAAGAAAAAAGTAATAAATGATGATGAACATCAGGTTCGTCAGTAAACCCGCAAAATGTGTTGTGTTTTAAGTAGCTAGATGCCGACCTACGCCCGCGTGCCTAAGTACTTTGTTTCAAGCCCTGTATAGGGCAATCACAGCCTTACGCCCATCAAAGGAAGTAAAAAAAAGAAGGAAGTTTTGTAAATTTAGCTAGTGGACGGGCATGAATAAAAGTTGAAGCCGGGTTAAAAGGAACACTTGAGTTAAAAAAAAACAAAAAAAAAAAAACGACGCGCCCAAGTGTATTCGAAAGTTTGTTAGATTGGCAGCCCAAGTCGCGTATAGGAAGAAGAGTAAATAGGAGATAGTAGTGGTAGTAGAAGAGCGAGATCGTCACAGTTGGCGCCACCAGGTGGGCCATTAAAGGAGTGTCATAATATTAAAATATTAGTAGATAAGTAGTAGGATTCGCGATCCATTACAGTATGGGCACAAACAGCTGGAAGCCGCACCACGAAGCGGCAGACCGTCTCTAATGGAGGAACCACGGATCATCCAACTGGTGGAAGATTTGGTGGTATCTGAGAGGCGGATAACTATTCAAACAATTGCTAGAAAGGTTAACATTAGCCAAGGATCAGTGCACAACATCTTGCATGCTGTACTGCACGGAACGAAAGTGTCTGCCATATGGGTCTCTCGTTTGCTGACAACCATTCAAAGGGTGACGTGACATCCGCGGTGGCGACGTTGTAAATATGCAAAGACCAATGCGAGTTTTTCAGCCGTCTTATTACAATGGACGATGGCTGTGTTCACAATTACGACCCAGAAACGAAAGAAATCAATAAATAATGGAAACATGCAGAGTCGCCTCCACCAAAGAAAGCGAAGACGCAGTCTTCGTCTGGGAAGTTGTCTGTTTTTTGGGATTGCCGCGGTTTCATCCTAACAGATTATACCAGAAGACGCCAAATGATTACTTCGCAGTATTATCAAGAACTATTGACAAAACTGCGCGAAGGTATCAAGCAAAAGAAGGGGAGAAATGATTGTAAGAGGTGTGCGACTGTTACATGGCAGTGCTCTTGCTCACATCGCTCCAGCATCTGTCGCCCATTGTCCGCACATACGTTACGAAACTCTACCACTTCCGCCTTGTACGCCAGATTTTACACCGTACGATTTCTTTCTTTTTAAAAAACTGAAAGAAACGCTGCGTGGGCAACGTTTTTCCAGCGATCATGTAATTGCTGCGGTGGAAATTCTTTTCGAGCCAAAGTCAGGACTTTTATAAAAATGGCATAATAAAAGTTGTACATCGCTGGAACAACTGTGTAAACTTGCAGGGATCTCATGTTGGAAAAGATTAATAAATTTGCAAAAGCTGGTATTTCTTTTTTCTTTCTACCCAAAGGTACGGACTTTATGAACAACCCTCGAATAATGTAATTTAAAAATCATATTATTTATTTGTTTTATTGTACTTAGTTTTGTATAGAACATTCCAAAAAACATTTGTAAGCTAATTTCGTTTCTTAAATATATTTTTTTATCGGTCACATGCGTCTTTAACCACTGTTAACATGCAACCCTGCAGGTTTGTTAAGTGCACTTGTACCTACCTGTATGTTAAGAAATTTATCATCCTTAGCATCGTAAACAACCATCGGTTCATCGCAAGTCAAATGTCTATGAAGAAAAAACCATGGCAATGTACAAAACAAATCAGATTCCAACAATTCAGAATTAATTCTGTAGTGGCAGCGCAGATTTTGTGGTAATCCATGATAAAATATCCGGGATATAGGAGATATCAAACTGCAATAGGCAAATAAATAAGTAAATTTATTTGCATACTAATGTGGTTTGATATCTCCTGTATCCCGTATATTTAATTCAAAATTAATTCACATTGGTTTGGGAGATCCTTATTAATTGTAATAGTATTAATAGTTCAATTAGAAAAATGTATTGATGTAAATTAGGTAAATTAACCTCATTTTCCTCGTATTCTACCAAATGAAACTCCTCCGGTAATCATATTTACTGACGATGTGACGGTGTTGCTACTGGAAGTGAACTCGCCAATTTCCTCACCGAACGTCGTTTCTTTAGGTTCAGGAGAATTATTTACATCCATCTTTCTCGAACCATGATATGTAAATATTGTTTATATAGACTAGTGAGAACCCGTCAAAATTTGACGGTGAGATTTGAGATAAATGTAAAATACTGTACCCAGACTAATGTTCACAATATATTGCATTGTTTGGATCTTGAGGGTATAATGAAGATATTCTGTAATGAGTTCCCAAAATTTTGAACATGTATGGCCCATGACCAGGTGGCAATGCAATATCGGCAGAAAAAAGATATAACACTATTATACTGAAGGATATTATTTCTAAAGTTTTTTGATGTGCCATCTCCTATAAACAACTGTTTGATTTCTTCTGGCATATTGCTCAAAGGTACACTTATTTTCACATTTAAGTAACACACAGTAAATCGTTTGCAGAATTTCTCTCACATGCAAAGTACAAAGCAGAACAAAACTGACATTTCATAGACAATGACCCAATAGAAAACGAAATGACCTCACTATCACGACACGTACGCTGACTTCCTATTTCCTCGCGTCCAGTTAATGTACGTTTGCGTCTTTTGGGGCGCGTGGACAACGATTCGGAATTCGACATAACCTGTAAACAACTTCACTACTTCAGTACAACCGAGCAAAACCCACTGTGCGAATGTTCTCTACAAAATACACCACAGAAGCAAATACATGTAAACTGTCAACACCACAATGCAATTATTACACTGAGACAAAACCTTGACGACTTGTAAACAAATCTCAACAATCAAAACAAAACATCAAGCAGCGTGGAATCACATCTATGGACTCATGTATATCGATTTAGAAACTGCCACCCTTTGAAAGAAAACAATTGACTTTTGATAAGCGTACTATTAAAGAATGATTTAATTAATTAATTTATACCGTAAATGTTGGTGAATCAACACAAACAATATCTGATAACACATCTAGGGATCACATTCTTTCATTTAAAAGAAAAAATACAACAATCGGTTCAGTAGAAGCTCTAAACGAAGCCATGGCAGAATACCTTATTTTTTTAAATATATAAATATATCGCAAGCAACACTCCATAATGTACGAACGTGCCGCAGCACCAGAATTCGTGTGTTTACTATTGCAGTAATGTAAATTTTCGCATAATTCGGGAGATTTTGTGGTGACCGATGAAATGCTGAACATACCACGAAATGTTACTGTGTTACATATTATACGTACTACATATATACTTGAGGCATGATGCCACACTACAGTGTTACATATATACACGAAATATTGTTACATATTACTGTCTCGTCCAAATTAAAAATTTCGTCTTCGCTTCGATTTTTAACTTTTAGCCTCGCCAGTAATAACACTCATAACATTACTTGGTATGTTAAAAGCTACAAAATATTGTGATTTTTTAAATTACGAAAATATAAACGCGTTTTTCTCAAAACTCCTTTTTCTGATAACATACATTCAAAGTACCGTAACTTCGCCAAACTTTCATGTATTTTAATGATTTGTACACCAAATAGTGAGGAATTTAATTGTTTATAATTTGACAAAATTCACTTTTGAAATTTTGCGATATATTGACCCTTTTAGTTTTCCGCATCATTTCGATGCACTTTTCGAAAATTGTGTGCTCCGAAAATGGAACAAGTACTACTTCTTTTCCGTTCTTTGCGTCATACGCGAAAAAGAAAAATCAATGGAAAAATTTGAATCAATTTCTGAAAAAATAATTGTTTAAAATTTAAAAATTACATAGTTCAAAGCAAACTTACGCAAAATAGTCATATTTTCGTATAACTGAACGGGATCTTATTTGAAGATCAATTTTTGTTGAACATATTGATGCTCTCGTGACTCAGAGCGAAGTCGCTCGCCTTTCACCTAGGAGGTCCGGGTTCGATTCCCGGACAATCTCTTGTGAAATTTGTTCCAACAAATCGAGTTTGCATGTTTCACAGGAGCTTGTCCAACCCCTGTGAAGTGTCATAAACCCTACTCCTTCCCTAAGACTTCTTGGTTGTCCGGGTGACGGCTCGTCGTGGGCTGAACGGCCGACGTTTCGCCTGTCATGTCGCAGGCTTCCTCAGGACTGTGACATCGCGTTGCTGCGCGTCGGATGTTATATATTGTCCGGCCTGGGCAATCACGGCGCACCTGCCCCGCCCGGGCGCCCGTTTCTAGATGCCATTACGGCACCTTGAAACTACATCAAGAACGTCAACGTGATGTATCTGTGCACGTCTCATATGCTGCTATAAGGCCTTATTTACGTAATGTAGCCTGAAGATAATAATAATAATAATAATAATAATAATAATAATAATAATAATAATAATAATAATAATGAAAAGTGTGAAATAATTCATCTCCATTAGCTGTTCAAGGTCTGTTAAAAAATGAAGGGACCAAAAGCATAACATAAGTTTTATTTACAAAAATGTGCAATGGAACTGTTCCGTACACACTTTCCAGTATTTCCTGACCGCCAGATGCGATCGTACAGTCCTATGGATACACCACATGTACTAGAGAGGCCCCGCCTCGAGTGCACACTACTACCACGCCACTCCTGTGACTGTCGTCACCCGTGCAACACACGAACACGCTCCAGCCTGAGCGTAAAGTTTGCGCAAAGCGCGGGGTTTCCAAGAACAAAACCCACCGGCGTGAGTGAGTTGGCTCAATTTATACTCGGCAGCTCACCCTCACGTGATCACTGTTGAGTTTGGGAAGGAGGTTTGCATACTACCAAGTGATAGTCCAAGCAACGCCGGCGTCCACCTGGTCTAAGAATATCTGCACACCAACGCTGTGGCGCCTAAGCTACTATTCAGCTCTCGAGTATGCGAGCCTTCCGCGTCCTCCTCCCACACAGGGCAGCCAACGTGACGCTACAGACGTCCCTACCCAGAAAAGAATTTTTTCCGCAGGTAACCAACCACAGAAAAAAATATTTTGTCTCTGGCTGCAGTGGCCTACATTGTAAATTTCTCAATTGTGACCTATACGCCTTTCTAGATATATTTCAATTCAAAATACTGTTAACATAATTCTTGAAAATACAATTGTCTCACAGTCGAAACTGGACATTTTATCTTCATCTAGATGAGGAGATAAAATGTTCTCTCTACTCTAGGTCTCCACTCTAGGTGCCCCACAATCTACGATAGAATCTACGATAGCACCCACAAATCTACGATAGAACATCCTAATAGAACTTAATTTGATAATTACATATAATTCATAACTTTCCATTACTAAATTTTACTATTTACAATATTTGACATAAATGATAACTGCCTATAATAATAACTTTCATATTTCGTATACATCAAAACACTCGACTCAATGCGTCGACATTTACAAGATTACATTACAAGACCGATACTAGAGCAACCCCCTTTTTTGGAATTATGCTGATATTGTAGTGCTGGATTATTAATGACTAGCGCATTAATCGAGAATTATTTCCCGCGCAATTTGTCAACCTAACTAGAGAATTATGATCAGTTTCTATTTTTATAATCGCTTGGCCGTCTAAATAGCACTTTAATTTCTGAAGGGCCCAAATAATGGCACCACTCTTTCTCCATTGTTCAAAATTTCTTTTCCGCATCAGAAAACGTCCTACTGAAGTACAATGTGGGGTACTCATGCCCATCCTCAATATTGGCATCCCCTCTTTTCACTTTTAATAAAAATACAGTTGTCGATCCAATTACATATGATCCATACATCCATATAATCGTATCCATTTACATACACCTCGAGGTTCAAATTCATAACGGTCTAAGAGGACACCGGCAATCTCACAACCTACTTGAATGTACTTGAACAAGTTGTTCAAGTACAACCTACTTGAACCTATTCGAATATCAACATTAACTGCATCCCCCATAAGTCAATAGAGCTTCTTTGTCCCAATTACACCTGCTGTAATATCTCCAAAATTATATCTTAAGTTAAAACAAAATTGAATTCAAATAATTAGCTCTCAAAATTGTCAATGATATTCTGCACTCAATTGCAAAGTTTATTAATTCAAAGAGGCGCAGATGTGGATTTTTATTTCTCCGTCTTAGGTTAGAATTTAGGTCAGATGCTGGCATAAAAGTACTTTCAGTATATTCTATATTCGCTACATCACGAAATTCTGGTTTGTTTAGGGGTTTATCAAGATCCCCAATTAATTCATTTAAAACTCGAAGGTATTATTTTCCTCCTAGATAAGATTCGCCATACATTTCATTAAAATTGACAATATCGGCAAATATAATACCCACATTATGATTTTCAGAATCTTTCGCTGTGTTCTTTAATTGATCAGTAACATGCTTTAGAATTATGTTATGCAATAATAAATCAGCCTGATTCTTCGTAGTTTGAACTTCTTCTTTGTCCCTTGCGGCTACAATATCATGAAAACTTAACCTATTGCTTATTTCAAATTCTATATTTAGGAATCACACCAAAACAAGAAGCATCAGTATATCACGAAAAATCTCTGCTCAATAAAAATGAGAACTATAAGAATGATCTATACCCAATTTCCCTCTTTATTAGAGCAATTAATTTCTTGATCATGCCGAGGAACTGATAAATTTGTAAGAGATGCTTTAAAAGAACTAATTTCCAAGAAATTATCGCTCATATTTGCTGCATTGAAGTTGGTTGCATTTTCCCCTAGCGATACTACTCTATCGTTCAGAAAGACTTAAGCAGTTTCCTCTTCGGGTGTGAGGGGATTATCTCCCAGGGCACCGGCCGCTTCGCCGTAGGGTGCGTCTGGGTCGTCTCCCTTTCACTTTCGGTAGTTATTTCTACTTCATCTCGCTGCTGTTTTGCTGCGAATGTTTCTCTGGCAACGTTTATGAGCGTTGGTGGCTCAAGAACACAGTTTCCTCCTCAGTTTCCTCCTGTGGCTTTCGTCACTCATGCAACGCACGAATGCGCCCCAGCCTGGGCATGAATTTTGCGCAAAGCGCGAGGTTTCCAAGAACAAAACACGCAGGCGTGAACGAGTCGGCTCAATTTATACTCGCCGGCTCACCCCCACGTGACTACCGTTGAGCGTGGGAGGGAGGTTTGCCTACTACCTAGGGACAGTCAAGCAACGCCAGCGTCCACGTGGTGTAAAAATAACTGCACCCCAACGGCGCGACGCCTAACGCTATTCAGATCTCAAGTATGCGAGCGTTCTGCATTCTCCCACGCAAGGGAGCCAACGTGACGCTACAGAGGATTACTCCAAAAATATAATAGAGCTCAGTGCTCTTCAGGGGCTGTGGGACGCGTTGTATCCTACGTAGACGAAACAAAAAAAAACACATTTCATTAAGAAAAAATTATCTCCATAATTGTAGTTGTGACGCCGAAAAAATTTTGAATATTCGCAATTTTCGAAAACCGTGGTTTTCAGCGAAAGTGAGACCTGCACCACTCTCTTGTCTTTTCGCTATTCGAGGTCAAAATTTAATAAAAAAAATGGGTACGCCTTTCGAGAAAAAAAATTTAAAAATTAAAAATTATCTATGTTTCAAGCAAACTTCGCGAAAAGTACTAAAATTTTTGAAAAATTGTTCATGATCTTCTTTCAGTATCTGTTTGTAAAGAACGGATTTCATTAAGGAAAAATATTTATCATCAATATTTTAGTTGTAGGAAGGCATCGAAACATTTTTGAACTTTTGCAATTTACGAAAAATTGCGGATTTCAACGAACAAGGACCCCCAAAACATGAATTCTGACTACGCAACCTGCTAGAGGAAGTAATTTACTATATATAAGGACAGTATTTATTCACTTTTTTGTTACCAGGTCGCGGCAATAAGTGTTTGTGTCGAAGATTCGCCGTTGATTCTTTATTTTATTTTTAATTTTTTTTAACATTACAATACTTAGCTTATACTTCGTAAGCAGTAGTAAGTACATTTTCAAAAGCATTTGCGAAAATTTCATAATTATTTCTCTGTATAGAAGTTTCTATATATCGAATAGTATCGTAGGAACCATTTCAAATTTGGTGTACAGTGTGGTGGTCTAAACTTTGTCCTGAATTCTGAAATGAACTGCTGGGAAATAAGTCGGGCTTTGGAAGTTATTTCAAACTTTAGGTAGTTGTTTCCCTAAGAAATACTGAGTTTACAAACTTATGCCAAGTTTCATGGAAAACAATTTATAGCTCGACCCATGAAAAAAAAAAAGACAGCTCAGTTTTGATAAAAATGTCCGTTGCCAACTTTTGGGCATATTCTCCAAACATGCTTGTTTTGGGAAAAGCAAATATACTTCTCTGTTGCTTGTAGAAAATGTAATGTTCCTTGATTTTAATCTTTTACTTAGATTAGTTACAGGCTGTAACTTGGCTTCTTGTGATATTAACAATTTGCAATAATTGTCCATCTTGCTTCAAAAATATCTTTCTCTTAAGGTCTTCAGAATAAGGAGATTTGGAGCTCATCAATAGAAATTTTGAAACATTCTTAACCATTATTGCCCATTGCCCCATTATTGGGGCGGTCGATAGAAGTATTTATATTTTTGTTGTGAATAGTAATTTCTGAGAGCTTTCATTTTTAAATTTAAGAGTTGGGATTGTTGATTAGTCCAACGACTTGTTTCCTCTGATGGCCGTTTAACTGCTGAGATTTATCGTTGAGCTTCTGTGGGATTTTCTATCATTATGTCGCGCTCTGAGATGTACGTTATTTCTGTATTCTATTGTGTATTTTATTGAATCGTACGTAAATCAATATTATTCTAAAAGATGCTTTTAACGGTTGTTAACCATATTTTTACGATATAAATATCCATATTTTGTATGTTAAGAATTTAATATAGATACCTCATGGGGAGGGTATCATTATGGTCTTATTGTCTGCATTTAGGTTGACTGTTAATGATATTGCGAGCTTGTTAGAAGCAGATGAGCAGTTTATAGAAGCTGCTATATACATTGAACCTCCTGAATATGCTGATCGAAGCGAAGGTGATAGCGACGATGAAGACTTGCCTTCCGATGACATAAATCATCTCTCTGGAAATCAGCTGAGAGGAACCGCCACTTGCACTGCCAAAAGAATAAATGATGAAGGAATAACTAAAGAAAGAGTTGGCCATGCAGACCCATGAGAAGAAATTCATTTAGAAAGTTTCGAAAATATTCGTGTTCGTTCAGATAATCCGAAACGCGGAAAACCGTCTTCAGTTGAATTCAAATGGAAGAAAACTGATGTCCCTTGTCATCACGAACGTGTCTGAGAACGTCTTACTTATTCAGAGAATAATTCTGCTTGTGAGATTTTTGAACAATTTATCGATTATGATTATAACATTTGTTACAAATTCTACCAATAACTATGCAAAAGAAAAGGGAAACAAAAATTTCAATGTTACTGAAAATGAGATTCGCGTAGTATTTCTTGCAATTCTTCTTTTGAGAGGATACTGTGTGGTACAGTGAAGAAGAATGTACTGGGAAACTGCAACTGATTGTCACAATCTTGCGGTTTCGAAAGCAATGTCTCGTAATAGATTTGAGGAGATTCTACGTTATTTTCATGTGTCAGATAACGGAAACGTCGACAAAAAAGACAAATTTTGTACAGTAAGACCTCATTGGTCCATGTTAAATGAACGCTAGCTAGCTTTCTTCTCTCAAGAAGAATATCTAAGTATTGACGAGGCCATGGTGCCATATTATGGTAGGCACAGCACTAAACAACATATCCAAGGAAAACCGATAAGATTCGGATACAAGGTGTGGTGTTTGTGTACTCGCGTAGGCTACATACAGAGGTTCACAAAAGTTTTGGAACGAAGTGATGTTTCAGAATAAAGTACACTTATGTTTACCAAAAAAGAAAGAATATGAACAGATTTATTATATAACTTCACGTTAAGTTTAAATCACAAAATACCATAAAACACTTTTCAATAAATCTATGTATATAAAAGAAAGTCGTGTTAGTTACACTATTTATTACTCAAGAACGGCTATACCGATTTGGCTGAAAATTGGTGAGCAGGAAGCTTAGAGCCAGGAGACGGACATAGGATACTGTTTATCCCGTTCGACAGCGTTCCTGTGTGAGAACGCACGTTTTTGCACGTTTTCGCACGTTTTCGCGTGATTTCGCATGTTAGCGGTCATTGTTGCCTGTTGTAACCCATTGTTGTAACGCCGCACTGATAACAGAAGGCGATAATGATAGCCGCCTTTCGTTCGCCGTTATATCTATATATAGTCGTGTTAGTTACACTATTTATAACTCAAGAACGGCTGTACCGATTTGGTGAGCAGGAAGCTTAGAGCCAGGAGACGGACATAGGATACTGTTTATCCCGTTCGACAGCGTTCCTGTGTGAGAACGCACGTTTTTGCACGTACGCAGTGCAACAAGGATAGTACAGTTTCTCACAGTGAGTGCGACGCGAGAAAAAGATGGGACCGGCTGTTAAGGTGGAACAGAGTTCGCCGGGTCACCTAGTAAAAAAATATAATTTTAATCTTGTAGAATAAAAAATGTAGTAACGTTTGTTACGCCACAAAAGTTTTGGAATGATATATCAAACACAACCTTAATTTCCATAAAATTAGTAATGTACTTTGAAATTAATATTTAGTAGCTCTTCCCTTTCTTTTAATTACTTCACTTAACCTTTTGGGTACATTTTGTACGAGTTTTTTTGTGAAGCACGTCGTTAATTTGCTCCATTCTTCTTCCAGCCTCTGCCTGAGATGTGCCTTGGATCTTATGGGCGTTTTTTGAACTTCTTTCTCTTACTTATCCCATACATGCTCTATGGGGTTAATATCTGGTGATTGTGGAGGAGGATGGAGTAATTTGGGACAGTTGTAAAGCAGCCACAACTGCATAATATGGGCTGTATGTTTGGGATCGTTGTCCTGGTAAAACATAAAATTGTTCGAAATACCAAAAAGTTCTGCACTAACTTTCAAATTTTGTTTTAGAATATTTAAATAAGCAAATCTGTTCATAGTCTCTTCAATGAAGACCAGTTTTCCGACCCCCATTTGCAGACATACATCCCCAGACCAAAACACTACCACCACCGTGTTTCACATTTGTCTGCAAATTATTTTCCTGCAGCTCTGTATTCGATCGACGCCACACCATTTCTCTACCATCAGAGCCATGAATGTTAAATTTACTCTCTTCACTAAAGATTACTCTATTCCACCACATTTCGTCCTTGTCAAAATGCTCTTTAGCGAATACAAATCTTTTGTTTCTGTTTGTTTTGCTAATAAAAGGCATTCTCCTTGCCACACATCCATGAAAATCAGCTCTCCTTAGCACTCGTCTAATTGTTTCAGGGTGTACTTTTTTCTTCGGGTGTTCTTCAACCTGTACAGTAATTTTGGAGCACTTATTCGGGGGTTTTTCTTCACCTCTCTGACAATACAATTTTCATCTGGTTCTGACAGGATTTTGGGACGTCCAGATTGTCACCGTAAATTAATTCTATCCTCATCTCTGTATCTTTTAATTATATTCCACACTGTAGTCTTCATTTGTAGCAAAGATGCAATACGCTGGCAACTTTTCCCTTTAGCGTAGTGATAAACCACCAGCTGACGTTGCCGTGTGGCGGCTTATATGGGTTCTGGGCGGCCTGCGCCGTGATTGGCGCTCTTCCGCCGGGGTGTTTGTGGTGGGGCGCTGGGAGCCAATCAGAGCCTTGCCGCGTACGCGAGCGTACGAGGCCTCGGAAAAAAAAACTGATGAAATTGATGTCTTCTTGGGTCGAGAGACGGATTTGCTCAGAGCGGTGCAGAATAAAAGTGAAATAGAGAATGAGGAGAGAAGTAGATAGTGTAGGAATACGAATGATAGTTTTAAGTAGGTAGTTAGTTACATTTAGATAGTTTGCGGCTATTCCGCATTTGGGGTTTTAAACTGGCATATTAATGATTTGTTAATTAATTAAATTGGCTTTGGCTTACGGTGGCTGGAGGCAGCGAGCGTCAGAAGGGAAGTGTTTGCGCCCAGCTGCAGGCATTTTGTTATAGTACTGGAAGTATTTTTGAAAAAGTTTGGATAAGACCGGATTAGTGAAGATGGATACAATTTGATTTTTTGCTGTTTCAAAAATAAAGTCTTTGATGGGGGAAATGTTTAATTTCTTTAGATAGTGGCTGAAGGGTTGGCCTGGTTCAGGACGGCACGCAATTTTAATGAATCTGTTCTCCGATCGAATAAGATTGCGCATGTTACCTGCGGATGCTGTAGCCCAGGTTATGCACGCGTAAGTGCCCGCGCTTCTAATGCATGCTTTGTAGAGCAAAGCTTTCGTTTTACATGAAATGTTTTTGGCTCGTAAAATAGGTGACAGCCGAGCGATGCGAGAGCCCATCTTCTTAGCCGCTTCCTTGCATTGAGCTTGCCACAGAAGCTTCCTGTCGAATTGAATTCCTAAGTAGTTGATTTGTTTTTTCCAGGAGAGACGAACACCATTGATGGCTATTGAAGTGGGTGGTGATTCTTTTCTCCAACTAAACAATATTGCTTGGCATTTATTTGCATTTATTGTAATTCCGTTCAATCGGCACCAGTTTACGAGATTGTCTATGGCATCTTGCAGTCTTCGGACGGCGCTTTCTGTTCTTGCAAATTTAGTCGCAAAGGCCACGTCGTCGGCAAAAAGATATTCAGTGACGTGAGGCGTTTGTGGAAGGTCGTGGATATATAATGTGAAAAATAGAGGAGAGAGCACGGCTCCTTGCGGGACGCCGGCTAGGATGGATTTAATGGATGATTTGTGGGATTGAAATTTAACATAAAAGGTCCTTTTTTGAAGGTAGCTGAATAAAAGGTGGCATAACGTTGGTTGAAGGTCGTGTTCTTGCCTCGAAGCCCCATTGCTCGTTTCGTTGCAACTGTTTCACTCGCTAGAAACACACTAAGTGATGCGAGACTTTAAACGGTTCCCCAGACTTTTGGCGGTTAACGCTGGTCAACTCCTTGCCCTCTGAAGATATGTCATGATTGACGGGCTACCGTCCGTTCCAATATTTTTGTTGAACCAAAATTCGAATGATAATTAGTAAAAAATTAATTTCGTCTTCATTTAACGTCATTATGGTTTAATTCACAGCATGTTCAAATTGTAGGAACCCCACTTATAAAATAGTAATAATTTAATTCACCGCTTTCCTTTAGTCTACATGCAATGCTGCAAATATACTCAGTTTACTGTTCGTTCCAATATTTTTGTGAGCCTCTGAAATTCAAGAAGAGCCTTATCAGGAGGCCTTAACTGGCTATCAGATTCCGGAACTGGGAGTAGGAGGGTCAGTAGTGAGATATACAAAATTTTCTCTCTACTTTAATTTCTTGCAAAGATCTTAGCTTCCGGCTTGCTGGGTCAATGGGTCACGATATATTATAATCCTTATTACCTTTATAATGGATTATAGGATCCGCAGACTATACAGCGCTGCTGGGAATCTGAAATAGAATGATTCTAATTCCTAGTTCATTACTGTTTGGATTGACTAAATGAAAGATCACTTTCTTTTCTAAATAACAAAATTTAACAAAGTTTATTGTTACCTTTTTGCAAACAATATAGTGAATTTAATAAATTATTTTGATGTTAGGCCTTTTATCAAGATATCTTTGAATTTTACAGTTTTATACCGCGGTTAACTTATCTATTCTTCGTTGATGTCCCTCGCAGACTTCTCAGTCGAAATATCTTGCGAGCTTGCCGTAGTCCAAAGTCCCAAGAAATCCTCTTCTGCTCCTATCCAAACTGGTCTCAAACTATCAAAATTTTCAGTCCCGATTACGTCCTATAACATAGTCCCGAAATCTATAATTCGATTACCACTCCCGACAAAGTCCCAATTTATGCGTCAATATTACTTCCACATGCAATATCTGCAATATCATTTACTGTCCTTAAAATTTCACGATCTGATAACCCGACTCTGACTATCTGCACTACACTCGCTCCCTCTCAGGAACCTACGATCAGTTCAGACACGCGATGCCGGTCAGAATCATCTTCCTGCATGATTCACCCCTCGAAGCTTCGTATTAAACTACCTTCTTTTTTTTCATAACATTTGACCGTCCTTCTCTCACCCAGCCAATCCATGCGTTCGTTATATTTTGGTGTAGCTGACCTGTCGATCGTCTAAACTTCTTCGCCCAATCCCAAATTTTCTACTTTCGGCATCCATCTTAATGCATTTTCCACCATATAGTCTACAAACAAATGTTTGTTTATTTTCATGTGACATATCGGTATGTCACAGCTTCCCCTCTCCAAGCGTCATTTGGTTTGCTACAACCTAACTAAATGACAAGACTAAAATTGAACACTTTCTTCTTGCTTCTTCACACTAAACGACATTAACACTTTACACTTTGCACTGCACTAGGACTTGTTTCTTGCTGCCTTAAAACTATTTACATTTTCCTTTCGGAATGTGCCAACAATAACCATTTCACCAGGTATTCTAATAACCGTATCTGCCTAATATTTGCTCCCCATTAACTTCATTGAATACACATACACATTAAATTAAACTCCCTACACATACTGACAAAATACACATAACAACAAAACAATAACAAAAGAAAAACTATTACTCCTAATATTTACAACTATTTACAAATCTCTGTCATGATCAGAATATTTAATCATGCGTGTCGTCCCTCATATACGGCTTCATGTTCCTGTAGTTATATATTCCCATTTGTCGTCCGTTTTCATCATTCAAAATCGCAGCATTCTTGCTTAATACTTTACAAATTCGGTACGGACCTTTATACAACGGGAAAAATTTATAAAATAGCTTCTTATCCACTGACGACACTTGAGGTACTCTAATTAACACTTCATCACCCTCCTTATACTCGCCTCGAAAGCATTGCTTCTGTTTTAGCTTTCTTTTGGCTGCTGCCTCCCTCAAATTGTCATAAATTATTCGCGTATCTCTCACATCATCTGGGATCCCACTTATTTCTGGAGGTATCCTAATCCTTCGAAACGGATCATTTTTTCCTTTCCTACCCATGTGGACCTCTATAGGCGTGCTTCGCGTGCTCCCATGCGGAA
Source organism: Teleogryllus occipitalis (assembly GCA_011170035.1). NCBI lineage: Eukaryota > Metazoa > Arthropoda > Insecta > Orthoptera > Gryllidae > Teleogryllus > Teleogryllus occipitalis. The sequence continues at coordinate 64,491 of BLKR01005831.1, forward strand.
CATTATTCAAAACGTAGTTCAATACTGGAACGGCCTCCATCCATCGGTTATGGCTTTCCGAAATGTAGACTCTAAATAAGCGCGAAATCTCCTTCATAATTCTTTCGCTGGGGTTAGCTTGAGGATTCCGTACCGTCGTGTAACATATTTGGATACCAATTCTTCTCATGTCTTGTTCCCATTTTCCACTAGTAAATTGCGTCCCCAGATCACTAATAATTTTTTTAGGTATACCGAATTCTTCAAAAAATTTGTGGCATTGCGTAATGCAACTCTGTGCATTCGCCTTTCTAATGGGGTATAATTTTGTGATTTTAGAAAAAACATCCATTATTACTAACAAATATTGATTCCCAAATTTGGATTTCGGCATTGGTCCATAAAGATCCACAGCGTATATTTCCCTAGTTGACGTAGGTATTATCGCTTTGCTGCTCCCCTCATACCTTTTATTGGGCTGTTTGGTTTTCTGACAGACGTCACACTTACTGATTTGCTTACGGATTTGTCGCCCCATGCCTTTCCAATAGCATTTTGATCTAAGTATTACTTCGATTTTGTTACACCCAAAGTGGCCGAAATGTTGATGCGTAGATAGAATCAGTTCTCGCCTATGCGCTTCTGGTATCCAAATTTGATACTGCGTCCCTCGTTTCCTAATCCGATGTAATAATACCCCCTTGTACATCTTCCACATTGAAAATTTCGGATCATCCTGCCGTCGGTCGTTATCCTCCGCCGAAAAATGCTCAATTATTTGCCTCCCCACAGGATCCTCTCTTTGAATTTTCGCTAATTCCTCCTTCGTCCATTTCGGTCGTATTTCCATTAACTGGATAGCATTAATATCGGGTTCCACACTACCTTCCTTTTCCTTTATCCTGATTCTCGATAAATAATCGGGCAAAACGTTATCACGGCCTTCACAATATTGGATGTTAAAATCAAATTGTTGAAGCCATAGTGACCATCTCAACAATCTATCGTTATTCAAATGACTTCTCATTAAGAAAATTAGGGCCTTGTGGTCCGTAATGACGGTAAATGGTCGTCCAATTAATATAGCCCGTAATTTCTGCGTAGCCCACACGATTCCTAAAGCTTCCCGTTCACTGGTAGTAAAACGTCGTTCGCCAAGAGTCAAAACACGACTTTCTAGGGCGATTATTCTCTGCTTATTCTTTTCGTCGAATTGGAACAACACAGCTCCCATGGCAAATCCACTACTATCCACTTGTAGATACATTCTTTTGTCGAAATCTGGATAACTGATCAAAAATGTCTTCTCAAATAGTTCTTTTAATTTTTTAAACGCCTCTTGACATTTTGCATCCCACGCCCATTTCCTCCCCTTCTTTAGCAATTCTATTATTGGGTGTATAATTTCTGAATAACCTTTGCAGAACCGGGAATAATAATTGCACACCCCAATCAATCTTCTAACTTCCCTTACATTCCGAGGTCGTGGAAAATTCTTAATCAATTCTTTCTTTTTATCTTGCATCGACATTCCTTGATCCGATATGACGTGCCCCATAAATTTTATATTCCTCCTCCCGAATTGGCATTTTCCAATATTTAATTTTAAATTATACTTCCGAAAGATTTCGAATAGTTTTTTCAACTTCTTTAAATGTTCAAACATATTGGTAGAGAATAACACAATATCGTCGACGTACATGAGAGTAGTTTCCTTTAGCTCATCCGGTATTACATCGTCCAAATAACTGATTAAAGCTGCGCCACTATTCTTTAATCCAAAGGCCATCCTCTGAAAACTATACGTATTGCCTTCAAATGAAAAACTGACAAATTTTTGCGATTCTGGGTGTAGTCCAATTTGCCAGTACGACGCAGTAAAATCCAGTCCCGTGAATATCCGAGCTCCTTTTACCTTCCACATCATTTCATCTAATTTCGGCGGTTTTTCATGACGAGCGATGGTCTTGCTATTGAGTTTCCTAGCATCCACACAAAATCTGATCTTATTGTCTTTCTTACGAACTATCACTATTGGGCTTACATACGGTGTCATCGATTTTTTTTATTATACCATCCTCAAGCATCGTGTTTATTTGTTTACGTACTTCGCTTTTATATACATGGGGGATTGGATATTGTTTCAGATTAAAAGGTTCCTCATCCATCAATTCAATTTTAAATTGATATCCCTTTACCGGCTCCCTTGAACTTCCAAAAACATCTTTATATTCATTGACTAACATTTCAATTGCTTCACTAGCATCTATTCCGTTTTCGTCGACCGCGCCCTCTGCTGCCGCGTGGATCTGGTCCCTGGTCTCTTCAATTTGTTCCGCAATATCGCAAATACACATATCTTCGCCCTCCTGGTCTTTGATCCCTAAACAATGTTGTTGCCCTTTGTCACCTCGTAACAATATACTCCTGTTACCTATGTCGACCTTGGCGTCATACATTTTTAGGCCATCAATCCACAAAATAATTGGACGAATCAAATTCTTCACTACAATTGCCGGAAACTGAATTGTCATCCCTTGGACTTCCACTTCCACCCAAATTTGCCGACTTCTCGTTTCGATGCGCCTTCCATTAGCTGTCCGAATATCCAAACTCCTAGTGGGTAGCTCCTCAATTTTATTTCCCTTTTTCTTTAACTGCTCATATAATTTTTCCGACACTGCACAAACATTAGCACCTGTGTCAATTAAAATGTCTACAGGTATATTCCGAAATATCCCCTTCAAAATTAAACACGTGCTATTCTCCGCCCGTTCGTCCGTATCTTCCCTTAATAAATCTTCCGCCGATACTTCAATGCTATTCAACTCCTTAAGAACCATCACGCCCTCATTATCATCGTTCGAAGTATCCCGCCCATTTACTTCGAACACTGGGAGTTTTCCTGTTCAATCGCATTAATTTCCACATGTTCCCGTTTATTGTCCTCTTTGAACCTCCGCGGATACCCGTTTCCTGTCTTTTTATTTTCCATTTTAGTACTATTTCCCCTGTCATCCTTTCTTTCTGAGCTATAATTTCCTTGGCGGTTGTAATTATTCATTGTTTTTCCCGTTCCATTGTTATTCTCGTTCCTGCTTTCATTATATTGATACCAGATACTACGATCATAATCACTATTCAATGTCTGGTCGAATCGACTTAAACGTTCGACTAGATCCTCAGAATCAATAGGCATGGAGTTCCACAATAAATTTTGGATATTTACAGGCAACTGACGAATAATAATTCTAATTAATTCATTGCTATCCATTCTGTCTTCGCATGCCTTCAATGCTGCTATTTTACGTGTTGCGAAGTCACACATATTCTCGGCTCCACCCTTCTTATACCTTTCACTCATTAACTTGTATTTTAGATCAAACTTGTGGCTTTCGTTCCAATATCTTTTTAAGAATTTACTAGTGAGAGCCCGTCAAAATTTGACGATGAGATCTGAGATAAATGTAAAATACTGTGCCCAGACTAATGTTCACAATATGTTGCATTATTTGGGTCTTCAGGGTATAACGAAAATATTGCGTTGTGGAGTTCCCAAAATTTTGAACACGTATGGTCCATGACCAGGTGGCAATGCAATACCGGCACCAAAAGATACAAAAGAAAGAGCACTACTATACTGACGGATATTATTTGTAAAGTTTTTTTGATGTGTCATCTCCAATAAACAACTTTGATTTCTTATTTTCCCATTAAAGCAATACAGAGTAAACTCGTTTGCAGAATTTCTCTCACATAGGAAGTACAAAGCAGAACAAAACTGACATTTCATAGACAACGACCCAACAGAAAACGAAATGACCTCACTAACACGACAAATACGTTGACTTTCTCTTTCCCTGCATCCACTTAATGTACGTTTGCGTCTTTTGGGGCGCGTGGGCAACGATTCGGAATTCGACATAACCTGTGAACACCTGTGAACAACTTCACTACTTCAGTACAACCAAGAAAAACCCACTGTCCGAATATTCTCTACAAAATACTTCAGAAAAGCAAATACATGCACACTGTCAACGCCACAATGCAATTATTACACTGAAACAAAACCTTGACGAATTGTAAACAAATCTCAACAATCAAAACAAAGCATCAAGCATCGCATATATGGAATTTGAAACAGCCACCTTTGGAAGAAAACAATTGACTATTGATAAGCGTACTATTAAAGAAAGATGTAATTAATTAATTTACACCGTAAATGTTGGTGAATCAACACAAACAATATCTGATAACACATCTAGCAATCACATTCTTTCATTTAAAGGAAAAAGTACTACAATCGGTTCAGTAGAAGCTCTAAACGAAGCCATGGCAGAATACCTTATTTTTTTAAATATATAGATCCTTCCATTCCTTATAATTAGTCGGTTCTGGTACTAAAGAGGTCAACCAATGATGTGCCTTGGACGACATGGCTTGTTCTACTATATGCAATTTTAATCTTTCGGGGATATTATTTATCGTAAAATAATTCTCTAATTTTGAAATAAACGACCACGGTTGTTCTTTTATATCACCATGAAATTTTAGGTGGCTTGGTATTACAAGCGCCGATGCATTCATTGCTATATTTCCCTGCGAACGTATGAATTCGTTTTCTAACTGTTCAATCTTGTCCTTAATGTCCGACATATATTTCCCAGATTCAGATTCTTGCACCATTTTAATGTTTCAAAGTCCCTCTTGTATCCGTTTTTCTAATTTACTATCCAAATAAACTAATTTAGCTTCTATGTTTTCAATTTTTTCGCCATGTTGAAGCGACATTGCGTTTAAATCATCTACACGCGATTCGACGATTGTCAACTTTTCGCATTGTTGGTCATGTAAATGTCCCAATGTCACAATGCTCTCCTGTAAATTATTAACTTTGGAATTAATTTTGTCGCCAAATTCTTTTAATTCCCTCTGCATTTGGTCGACTTGATTATTAAAAGACTCAATTTTACAATGAATAATGTTGAATTCAGCCGATGTATCCACCCGTAATTGCGCTATTTCCTCGTGTATTTCCTGACGAAAATTCTTCAATTCTAATGACATTTTCGATGTCATTCCTTCCAATTTAGCGTTATTTTTTTCAAATTTAATATTCATATCTGAAGTAATTCTCTCTAATTTAGTATTAATATCTGAAGTAATTCCCTCTAATTTAGTATTCATATCTGAAGTAATTCCCTCTAATTTAGTATTCATATCTGAAGTAATTCCCTCTAATTTAGTATTATTATGCTCAAGTTTTGCGTTCATTTCTGCTAACATTTTAAGAATTAAATTATTAGGGTCCATATTTCCTAACGGTGCAGCCATTATTTCCTTTTCTTGTAGTTCAATCTCAATAATTTCACGCGAGATTTCTCCCTCGGGATTAGTATTAGCAGACGCCATATCATCTACATTAACATTCTCCATACGCAATTTTTTTGCTCCTAGTATCCATTTTGAATTCTAATACAAATTAAAATCTCTCTGTTAAATTATTTAAAATCACACCAATGAAATGGTCTTGGCTCTTTCTTATAATTAACAATTAATTTCAAATGTCAATCCATAAATTTCAGATTCCCTTTGGATCACTTTATTATAATTTATAAGACTAATTTTATCCGTGTCACCAATTGTTATAAATTATAACAAATTATGCATCACGTTGGCGCGCCATTTTGAGATATACAAATTTCTCTCTCTACTTTAATATCTCGCAAAGATCTTAGCGTCCGGCTTGCTGGGTCAATGGGTCACGATATATATAATCCTTATTACCTTTATAATGGATTATAGGATCCGCAGACTATACAGCACTGCTGGGAATCTGAAATTAGAATGATTCTAATTCCTAGTTCATTACTGTTTGGATTGACTAAATGAAAGATCACTTTCTTTTCTAAAGAACAAAATTTAACAAAGTTTATTGTTACCTTTTTGCAAACAATATAGTGAATTTAATACATGATTTTAATGTTAGGCCTTTGATCAAGATATCTTTGAATTTAGAATTTTATACCGCAGTTAACTTATCTATTCTTCGTTGATGTCCCTCGAAGACTTCTCAGTCGAAATATCTTGCGAGCTTGCCGTAGTCCAAAGTTCCAAGAAATCCTCTTCTGCTCCTATCCAAGATGGTGTCAAACTATCAAAATTATCAGTCCTGATTACGTCCTATGACATAGTCCCGAAACCTATAACTCGATTACCACTCCCGACAAAGTTCCAATTTATGCATCAATATTACTTCCACATGCAATATCTGCAATATTATTTACTGTCCTTAAACTTTCACGATCTGAAAACCCGACTCTGACTATCTGCACTCCACTCGCTCTCTCTCACGATCCGTTCAGACACGCGATGCCGGTCAGAATGAAATCTTCCTGCTTGATTCATCCGCGAAGCTTCCTATTAAACTCCCTTCTTTTTTTCATAACATTTGACCGTCATTCTCTCACCCAGCCAATCCATGCGTTCGTTATATTTTGATGTAGCTGACCTTTCGATCGTCTAAACTTCTTAATGCATATTCCACCATATTGTCTTCAAATAAATGTTGGTTTATATTCATGTGACATATCGGTATGTCACAATACAAATAAAAACATTAAAAGACTATAAAAGCACGAATGTTATCTTAGGTTGCCGGCCAAAGCGCCGGCTTCATCCATAGGTTAAGTTAGTATTAAGTTAGTAAGTAAGCACTGCCCTATTCTCTGCCGCAAAAGCCATCGAGCTGCGGCGCATGTATACCGAAATGTAATAAACTACCACTCCGCCAGGGCTACTGGCGGGGGAAAC